>KK499773.1:1244905-1473892 GCA_000688715.1 Glossina pallidipes | reverse complement strand
AAAAGAGACCAGAACAATTTTAGGCAAAACCCATTGGTGTGTTAAAAATTTTGTGCCTGTGTATGTGCGACTGTATATGTGCATGTGCCAGTGTTGTGGTTCTTTCGACAATTTTCGTATAGAAAAAAGAAACTCCGAAAAAACGTAACCAATTTACTTTATGTCTCCGTTCGTCCGCTGCATTTGCCTCCAGTGATTTGATTAAGACAAAAAAAAAAAAAAACACAAAAAAAACCCTATAAAAAAAAAACGAACTTTATATATGTTTTTAGGCTTCTACCCTAATGTATTTGTTTGTGTGAGGTGATTATTGTGCATGCATTCGCAATCAATATATAACAACTAAACGCGAGTCTGTGTGGCTCCCCGAGTCTGTATGTGTTTTTGTATACGTTTTATTTGTATGTGTGTATGGATTTTTGAAATAAAAATCGTGTTTTTATCAACACAACAAGAACGAGAACAAAAGCAAGAACAACAACAGCAACAGCAACAGCAGCAACAACAACAACAACAACAACAACAATATCGGCAATTGAAACACATGCAATCCGCGAACAGTCGACCAGCCAGTCGTCAGCCAGTCAGCCAGTCAGCTCAGCAATCGTCTGTTTTGTATCAATTCAATGTGCGATCTTTAATCTGGATTTTTTAACTGTTCCTCGCCGCACACACACATACATAATTGTTTAAATAGCTTCAATTTCTCCACTCCTCGTTGCCTGAACTTTGCATCGTGGAACGATTTTAATAGCAATTCTATGGATATAAAATTTTATTGGTATGTTGTAAAGAGTTTCTCTTAGTTTCTATACGCGCAAGATTCGGATTTCGTTACTTACCTAAGTGCTCGCATTTTATTAAATTGTAAAAATCTTCTATCTTCTATATCATCTGTGATGAGTGTGCAGAATGAAAACGAAAAAAAAAAAATTATTGATGAAAATGGTACCTTGTGTTATATAAATTTTGTTATGTTACAAATTCTCAAGCGCGACACGGTTTCACGAAAATTTCTTTCTCTCTCTTCTTTCTTCCTCTTTCTTTATTTCCCTCTCCCTTCTATCAAGTTTGCCTATCCGTGAGAAGCGCTTCGACGAATAATTTTAAATTTGAAACACACATATGCCTCACTTCCGTTCATTGTTCCTTGGAAAACATGTTTATTCGCAGTCTTAATCATCTTTTAAATATCTAGAAAGGAGCGAATAACAATAAAGGAAAAAAACAAAAAATTTTATTATCTTTAAAATGAACAAATATTGAACATCTGTAACTTCCGTCCTTAGTCGATGAACGAAACGATTTATATAGTTAAGGATATAAGGAGAAAAAACAAATTACAAACACATCATTAAAATTCAACAAATGCATCAATACATCGAAATGCATCTCCATCGATGTTTTGCTCTAATTCCCTCTTCTCTCTAAAAACGGATGCTATAGAAAAATGTTGAAAATTTTTTTTCAATTTCATCCCGCGCGCCATACATATATCCTCTCTACGAACTCGATTAGGTAGTCAAGTGCGTGAATATTCTGAAATCTATCCAAACTCCTTATCAATATTATTGGCATTTGTTGAAATCCTTAAAAGCTCAAGAACTGTCAGTGCAATCAAGAGAAATTCCAAGTTCATAATCAGCTAAAAACAAATAAGATTTAATAACCAACTGACGCACATAAATTAGTCGAAATTGTTTAGTTTTCAATGTAAAGTCACAGTATCGCCATAGAACGAGTGGAATGATAGGACCGTACGAAAAAGTGCAACTTTATTTATACCCATCAGCGGCAGATGAGGTGTGTAAGTCGAGGAGGAATCTTCACTCCACAAAGCATACGTATTCTTGATCAGTATCAAGCTCGGAATCAATTCAAACATCGCCGTCTGTCGGTTTCTGTAGTGTCTGTTGGAAATATTGAAAGTTCTTGAAAATGGGCCAAATCGGTCGGGAAGGCCATGCCCATACTACCAGATACTCTGAGAACACCTCTCTTTCTCAAAAGGAACCAATACAAAACTGATTTAATGCACACAAACTACAGCGGATAAGTGTACAAAAGTTTCAATGTATTTTCTATGGGCGATGCTATCTACAGTTTGTCTACACAAATGGCAAATAATATTATAGTGTATCAGAATTTTGTTTTTTTTTTTTCAATACCTTTATAATGCGCAGAAACAAGTTTCAAATTCGGAATGCATCTAAATCTGTCCATCTGTCCATGTATCTGTCGATCGTGGTAACGATGTAAACATTTCCCCGTTAGCGAAAATGAAGATATCGCCTACAAATTTGCAAAAGAATTTTGCAAGTAACTTAAACTTTTCCAAGGGCATGCCTACAACGACCACACGCCCATGCGAGAAAAACTTTTATTTTGAAAATAAAAAAAAATCACCAATCAAGCGCTACCTTCATCTTATAGGGCATGAAAATTTAGTTCCTTTACTTTTTCTGTCTTGCTTAGGATAACGTTGATGGGTATAAAAGATTCGGTCACGATCGAATATAATGTTCGTACGTGTTAATCTTGTAGTAATTAGTAATTAGGGCCACACAGAAAACTCCGAGTTTATGGGCAAAAAATATGCGTTGAGAAGGAATGCAAATTTTGTGGACATATTTTCGAATTGAAATTTTGCCTAAAATCATTCCTTTTGCTATCAGCAATAATTGTGTTTGCAAATCGGACCAAGCCACAATAAAAACGGCAAAATCGAATATCTATAGTGTCCGGCTTTTGTTTTGTATTCGATGTGGTCAGAACGACGGTATGGTAACGGAATCCAATAACAACTGATTGGCAATTGCGTCAAGTATTAGGGAACGTTCTCAATACGCCCACAAGATGCGTCTGCAATGTCAGCGCAACGTTTGATCACGTAACGTGAGATGCGAAACGCGTACAGGCAACAGTGGAAACATTTAACTGCGATGTGCTGCCATATCTGCTTCCTCTTCTTCTTCTGACTACTATTCGTTTCTATTGATAAGTCACGAGCTGTGTGCCTAAGTAATGCTAAGTAAAGCTCTTTCGGCGTTTTTTTTCGCCGATAGCCTTAATGGACGAATTTCCTTCTTTTTCTGATAAGAAATTCATCTGCTGTCGAAAAGAATAAAAAACTCTAAATTAATTCTAATGCATGGATTATTTAAATAAAAAAAAAACAACTGTAATTTCGAACGAGATGTCACTCAAGAAGCAAATGTAAATTTTCTGCTTTTTGTTGCGTTACTTAACCTTACTCCGAATATTGCACACTTTAAAAACTCACTTTGGATACGGCGTCTCTATCGAACTGTTTTCATGTTAGGGCGCTGATCGCAAATACTATAAGACGCAATGAGGGTTACAGCTTTTCTCCCTCTCTCTCTCTCTCTCTCTCTCTCTCTTTAAAAACCGTCAAAACTTGTATATGACTTGAAATGATACGCTGCTTGGTGGCAAAATTTGGCGGACTTTAAGAAAATAGATTTCTGGACGGCGTAAAAAACCTTCATTGCGCTGATGTTAAAGTTATCCATAAATGCTTGAACTGATGCAGACAGAGAAAGAGATATTTTTCGTTTTTGCTTTTGTGAAGCACAATATTTTCCTCTTCCCGATATGGTAATGACTCAGTCCGCTTGAAGTCACTAATCGTAAATACATTCTGAATGAATTATTTTTACTTTTCTATGGAGACTATGTGTGCGTGCGTGTGTGTGTGTGTTAGTTATTTCAAAACTATTTCTTTACAATTTCATTTTATATTTAATTAGGAGAAGTAAAAAAAAAAAAAAAAACAAATTTTCTTTTTCTTGCTTTCTCAAGCAACGGTTATCATCATTCACTAACTACTTGTATGATAATACAAGAGAAGCATTTTCTTATTTCCACTAAAATGAATTATTTATGAGTTATTTCTATTTATTTTTCTCTATCGTTTGTGAATACAAAGCACACACATCTTTATAAATTATTAACAAATTAATCAAGCGATGCCGCCTATACGGTGACAGGATCTGTGAAAAGAGGGATGCAAAAACGTAGTAGCTAGGAGAGGGGGAGCGGCGGGGCGTTATTCTGTAAAGCAAAGCACAACTAATTGCCGCCGACAGAAAAGTATTTACTTAACACACATTTTGTGGGCAATAATTTGATGTATTTTAATACCGAAAATTTCACTTTCACTTATAAATTGAAGAAGAAATTGAAAAATGTAAACATAATTAGTGTTTTTTTCTTTTTTTTTTTTTATTTAATTTTATTTTCTTTGCTAACGAGTTTATAAATAATTATTCTGTTGACTTTTTTTTTTTTTGTTTTGTCACAGACCACTATCAGTGCGGGGTGTCTAAGTAGGGTGTCGTAAGCGCCTAGAGAAGATAAATGCGATATAACTTTTATTTTGGACGATCTACTTGGCACGTTATCTTCGTTTCCGTATGTAGTATAATTTTTTTTTCTGTTTCTCACGTCCTCAACATAGTTACGATACACATTAAGAATCGCGATCAAAAAAAAAAAAAAATCTTGCTTTCGTATATAGGTAAGTTTTCTCTCATTTCAAAAGGCATGACATGAAAATTTATATCAGTCCAGATATTTATATATATATATATCAAGAGCATTTGAAATAATTTTAGGAACACTTCACTTGACCTGAAGTACCTCTAAAAGCAACATTGAAATAAGAACAGAATGTTAGCTTAGCAATTAGTATTTGGGCGACTGTTCGTTTCTTGGACGCAATCGCACAAATGCACTAAAAATCGCACTTTTCAGAGCTTATTATTATTATTATTGTTTTTTTTATTTATTTTTTTTTATTTTTTTTTTTAGAAGGCCTCAAACAAAAGAAAAATTTTAATAACTAACAATCAATTTGAAATTTAGGCCAACAATAGCTAAAGGACTGACACATCCGTAAAAAAAAAAAAAAAATCTAAAAAGAGTTTGATGACAGGTATTCAAGATTCGCCCCAGAGCGTATATAATTTTTTTTATTTGTTTAAAAAACTTAAAAAAACTTCATTTTTTTTTCAATTTATTTTCCAACATGAAATTTATTTATTTATATTTATACATATATATATATATAAATATATACGTTTTTTAAGCGTTGGCCATTGATTTATTGTGGATTTCCTTTTTACTCGTGGAAGATGAATTGTCAACATGAAATTTGTTTACAAACACATTTTCAACATTATTTCAACAGCAGCGTTAGTGGAGATGAGACTACGGAATTTTCTGTTTATTTTATTTATTTATTTTTTTGTATTCTGTTTAAAACAATTTATTTAACCATTCATCACACACGAGTAGTCATCATCATATCATGTACATATGTGCGTACACAAACACATATGCATGCATGAGATATGTAATGTATTTTCACCAGATTTTTTTTTTCTCTTTTGCTTACTTCTATTTGTTATGCTTCTTTTTCTTCTTCTTCCATGAATTATTACTATTGTTATTATTATTATTTTTTTTACTTTTTTTTTTAACCAAATATGTAAACAAAACTTTTAAATTCCATTATGAGATCATCGTACACGTTGTACGTCGTTGCATACAAATATTTACAAGGCATGGTACAGTTATTTGTAAGCATTTCGCTTCCTTTTTTTTTTTTCTGAATCCACGTCGGAAAGCAATTTTATTTTGTCGACAATAATGGTCATGAAGACAAAAAAAAAAAAAAAAAAAATATAAAAAAAAAAAAAAAAATAGAATAATTTCTCTATTTAATTAAATTCGTAGAGTTGCAGTTAACTTAATAAGTTTAACGAATTATGGAAAATTATTTGAATACAAAATGATCATCTTACAGATATCGCCTTCGCTTGTGTTCATTAACAAGTAAATAATAAATAAAATTTAATCAAAATTTACTTTACGATATAATAAAAGTCTAATGATGCGTCGAGCCGAAAGACATGCTTTTTGCCTACGTAGATTAAATTCGGTATGTGATTCTCTTCAAATATCCTAAAATTAGGCAACAATTCTTTCCATTCATCACTCGATGAAATGTACAAATGTTTACGCAAACTTCCCGCGTGTGCGATAACAATTCAAATGTAAATTTTTTATTCTTGCATTGAAAGCGTTGGTGATGGGTCGCGTACTGAGTTTCGCATAACGTCTGTAACGTCGAAACGAAACAAACAAATTTATTTATCTATACATAACAAAAACATTATTCAATAAGGGCGGGCGGGATGATGTAAACATATGCATTACACGTGAGGGGAATTATGTTAATGACTATGATCGAATTTTGCCTTAGAGGATGTAGTTTTTTGTTGATGATCCTATGACTTTAGTGAGTGTTCAGTGTTATATATATTGTGCCAGCATTTACTCAATTCTTTCATTCAAAAATATTTACCCATAATTAACGCTATCTATATTGTTAGGCTCAACAGCGTGAGATTGCGAGCGTCTCTTGTCATCTGCTGTTTGAACTTTCAAATTTATAGCATTTGCTATAGAAAAAATTCAATTAGCAACCGAGCTAATTAGCTAAGCAATACGTCTTCAATTAGCTCGAGATTTATGCAAAGCAAAAACAATGTTACTGTCCTTTTAATTAAGCTGTGGATAACTCTTAACCTCTTGTTGTTGAACGACCGACAAACAATTATCTTGAGTCGTACGCAAGAATTTAGATTTAAGTGTTTACACTAAAACGTAAAACGTTAAAAGCTCAACAACGAAATGTGCCTTATGGCATTTTGTTTATAAAAGCAAGACAAACCGTTCCAAGTAATGGGTTTCGAATATGCTTATTCTTATTGCTTGCTAAGGTTCTCTAAGGCCTCTGGTTTTAATCTTTCCCTAAATAAGGTCTGCACTTAACTCCGTACCATTTCTTTTCAAAGAAACCCGTGTATCTTACTTTACACTTGCAAAATAATTGACTAAAGAAAACGTTCCCACAAACGGTTTCTTTCTCAAAGGGCATAAAATCGTTATCTGCAATGAGAAGAATGTATAGAGAGAAAAGAAAGGTAGAGAATGTATAAATCTTGTAATAAGTTCATAAAGTCGGAAAATGTATTACGCGAGCGATAATCGTCATTTCCACATAAGGGATAATGTCACGTTATCGATAAATAGCTCTTTTACATTTTTATCCATCCAGCGATCCGTTCATTGAAACATAAGATAAGTACAATGGGAGAAGGTATGAAAATGAAGCACACAAAAGCGATATCTCATCTCCTGAGTAACGTAAATTTCATGAAATTATGAAAAACTTCATGCAGCGAAAAGAATTGCGTAGCTTTATGGAGAATCAAAGCGATGATGCGGTGATGTCATGAATGATAATGTTCTAGAGAAGCGCTTATTGCCGTGCCTTCTGTATACGTGACATAGGTACATCACATAAGCCTAAACATTCGGGCACAAATGCAGATCTGAAATCTCGGCTCGAGCTCAGATCTGAAATCTGTATCGCTCTTAATAAGCGCAAATTCAGGAACTCGCCAGTCGACTACAAATGCTCTGCCAATTCACAATCTTTTCCTTTGCTTTTCTATATATTTTTTCAAAAGTTCAAAAATCATAAAATGAACTCCCATCTGCATATAAATGTCCAATTGAAGGCGTATATGCATTTAAAGTGTGAATAATATAAACTTCCTGTAAATAAAAAAAATAAATGTAAACATAAAACAGAGGATGTTTGTTTGCATGCAAGCGTACGACGCTGCTTAAGTACTTTTCAAATTTATAATAAAACGAAGGGAAACTAAGTAATTTACACAAATATTCCTTATTTGTGTTATAATTAGAAAAAAAAAAAAAAAAGCGAAAAGGAAAGAAAAGAAAAACAACGTATTTTTTAAAAAAAGCTCTAAACAAATCAGACAAATTTTATTGTTTTGCTCGATAGTTTCCTTAACAATCCCGCTAATGAAAATGATTTAAATATCACTAAGCGAACATGTACATCATACGGTACCTGTGTATCTTTCCATGATTTGTAACTTGACTGAGCGTTAAATACGCTTTATAAGATTCGATGATATTCATACGTCACGCTTCTTCCCATTGGTGCGTGTGGTATTCCTTCTAAAATGAATTCTAATGGAAAAATGATTGATAAAATCATTTGTTTTTTTTTCTATTTTATATTTTAAGCAGAGTACCGTTAAGAGTAAAGAAAAAAAAAATAAATTGTTTGTAAATATGATTTCTCTCGGTTGTCTTTTACCAATTGATCACATTGCGGAAAGGACTCAACAAAAATTATTCATTTAGTACTCATTGACTGATGTACAAGTTATTCGGTAAATGGATCAACAGCGCACAAAACGCTTTTATTATGTAACCATAGTTGCTTGGGTATTATTAGGTGTTTGCATTAATTTTGATAGACGACTTTTACAGGTAAAAATTTTAAAGAATCGGGAACTATCGGTGTGCATAACGATTAAGTTCGATGATTTTGACCTTGAGCTTGCTTTATATTATTGAGATATTCAGTGCATGGCGAGCACTAAAAATTGCATTTTCGACCTTCATTTCTTTATCACCTAATTTGAAGAAATCTGCTGGCGAAGCCTACCAGCGTCTCCATCATATTCGAATTGTCGGTTTTGGTTTCAATGACAAAGAATGACGGCCTCGAGGAGCTCGAAAACAATGAATTGCAAGACTTATTGGCCGAAAAACGAGTTCAAACTCTCAAAGAACTTTCGAGCAGCGTAGCAATTTACATACAAATGTAGGAATTTACAGGAATTATGCTAAATAAATGCCTTTTTCAAGCGGAAAAACGATCAAAATGAACGCAACCACGTAAAAGAAAGCAATTCATTTATGCTTTGACCAGTTTAGGGGTTGACAGGTTTAACGAAACGTTTATGTGCCATTTGCTTATATTAATAACTAATTTGTTTATCTTGTGAACCCTAAGCAGGCGCTTCATTATTAACGACAGTGAGGACAATGAAAACGTGCCCAGAAAGCTTCTCCTTGTTTTCATTTTTATTAATATCAATATCAATAATAATTATGAATATTATTAATAGTGTTATGACTATCAGTATATTGTATTGTATTTATATATATATTAGTATAGTGTTCTTAGTGCTAGTAATTATTAATATTCATGCTAAACAAAATATTGCTTTAAAATATTCAAGCGAAATGTGGCTCAAAGATGGGAATCATCATCACCATATTTGAAAATAGTGGACAAAAGTAGACAACACAAAGGTGTTATCGCGGTTTGTAGGCGTAAGGAAAATTCGTTTATATTTTATTTTAGAAAAGTCTTTGTTACCCAATGATATATCATGCTCGCCAATGTGGGTTTGAAGATGTATTCATTTTCTCGAAATGCATGCAAAGACTAAGAGAAACCCTATATATGTATATACATAAGTATATATGTAAATATATATGTAAATATATATGTAAATATATATATATATATATATATCTACATATATATGTATATACATGTATATGTGTGAATATACACACACTCTCAATTGATTTAAGCACGTCCTGTGTCTGTGCCGGTCTGATTGTCCGGTTGTCCGTCTCTGTAGTGTCTGCGATAAACATTCTCCCGGCAAGAGCATCATTGCAAGTTCGTATAAATAGGTTGTTGATTAGTAGATACATTAATTATAGAAAATAACTATATTTTTATGACGTCACAGGCAATTGGCAAAGATGTGCGATCATAATTAATATTTTGATAATAAATAATATTAAAATTTACATAATACTCTTCTTATTGCTCGGTAATAAATAGTGAGTCTACTAAACAGCGTTTACTTATGATTCAATTTTCAAATAAAATTAATTTTATACAAAATAATTATACGGTTAATTTTCTCGCTTACACGTAAATTATGAAGCTATAAAATTTAAAAAAAAAAAAAAAAAAAAACAGCGTGTTCTTCCTGATGATTGACGTAAATTTATGCTCCATTGAAATTAATATCCATTTATTCATCTATTTATTTATTTATTCATGGAACAATACGAAAAAATAAATGAATTATCATGTCTTTGCGATAATATACATAAATAAAAAACTAATAAAAAAAAAAAAAGAGCGAAAAAAAACAATTTTATTTTACCATAATAGAATGCTCTTATAGCCATTACAATAACTACAACAACAGAGCCAGAGAATAATATTTTGTTTCGCAAACTCATTTAACACTTTGTATTAACATTAATGACCACCACCAAGGAGAACACGAAAACAAAAAAAAAAAAAACTCCAGAATTACAAAAATAACAAAAAACTTCAATACGAAACACGTAGACGAGATAATAAACGAGTCAGCAAAAAATTAAATACAAATGCTTTATATATACACACACATATATATATATAGATATATATATATATAATGTGTACGAAGATATCACTTAACATTCATTGGTGTACGTTAAGCTGGTTGTCGTTATTGAACTTTTCGTTTATAGTTTTGAACTTTTCACACAACGCTTGCTGTTATTATTATCATTATTATTATTATTATTATTATTTTTATTATTATTCTTGTTGTTGTTGTTATTGTTCTTATTCTTGCTCTTGTTGTTGTTGTTGTTACGTTGTCGCTATTGTCTTAATTCTCTCTCTCTCTCTCTCTTTCTCTCTTTTTTTTTTCTTTTTCTTTATGGTATAAAAACTAAACATTTTCCCAGGCTTTAGTTGCTAAAGTCATAAATTTTCTATAGGAAGTCAAATTTATTGTTATATAATGAAAACGTAGAACACATGCCGTACCTTTATGCCTCAACTTAAAGTGAATTTGCTTTATCTTTGTTATATATACGCAACACCGAAGAATTATGGATATATTCATTTTGTCAAAATGTTTGCAACGCCCACAAAAAAGCATAAGAGACTCCCGAAAACTATACACAGTCTTGATCCAGAACAAATTCTAAATCGATTTAAGCATGTCCGTCTGTGTGTCTGTCCGTCTATGTAAAGATTCCACTAACCGCAAAAATAAAGCTATCGACTTCAAATTTGGCACAAACATAGGAAGTTCTTGCACGCAGCTCTGCATTGAAAATGAGCCAAATCGGTGGAGGGGCACGCTTGCAGTACCACGTAAAATGTGTACATCTATGTTTTTCAAAAGAAAAACAAAAAAAGTTGTTTTTGCTCATTACTCATAAACTAAAGCGGATAAATTTGCAAAAACTTGAACGTATATTCGTATATGGGCAATGCTGTAGTATCATGAATAGAAAAAATTAACCACGCCTACTTCATATTTAGTTTACCAAAGTTTAATTTTATTTCGATACCTTTATAAGGCTCAGAAGCAAGTTTCCGAAACCCCATGAAATATATTTTTCTAAATTTCTTGGCCGATTTCAACTTTAAAATACACCTAAACATGTCCATCTGTCTGTCTGCGCAACTCTATAGGGAAACTCTATTAGGGAAAATGAAGATATCACCTACAAGTTTGGAAAAGAATACGCAAGTAATCTAAACTTTCAAACGTACAGGCCTACAGCGCCCACACGTCCATGTGACAAAAGCTTTTATTTTAAAAATATAAAACAAAAAATCAATGCCGTGCGCGCTCCATATTATGGAGTATGAAAATGTAGTTCTTTTACATGCCTTTTTTGTGTTTTTTAGTATAACGCTGACGGGTATAAAAGATTCGGTCATGACCGAACATAATTTTCTTGCTTGTTTTATGTTAGTATGTATCCTACGCTAGTTGTAACACACGGTACATTAAGTTTGTGCTTTGCGGTTGTATGTAGCGCTCAGAAAAAATTAACTTCGATTCGATTTATTTTCCAAATTGATTTAAGCTTATCCGTCTCTCCGTCTGCGTGCATATTATTGGTTTGTCAAGGATGAAATTTGTAGATAAGTAAATGGATGCAATGCTATATAGTAAGCATTTCATCGATTATCTTCAAACTTTGACCTTGACGACCCAATAATATACACCTAATGTCTCTCCCTCTGTGTGTGTGTGTGCGAACTGAATTTTCTTAGATATTATAACGAAACTTGTTATACTGACATGTTTTCGCTCCAGAAAAAATCCTGTTATAAATTGTATCGGAACCGAACTTTTTACGATCACTGCAACAGCTGTTAAATTTGCATTCAATGGGATAATTTTTTGAACGCCCCCATATATATGACCATTACTCTAACAGATAAGCCTTTATATGGCAAAAAGCTGAATTTGTTAATTTACTCTAATGAAAATTGCTCCATAACAATAATATGACATGAAAAAGAACGACGTGAACTTTGAACTACGTAGGTACCACCTTTTGGATCTCATTCCATCGAAGAGTGCTCATGAACAGCAAGCCTTTGAAAAAATTAAATTTCCTAAATTTCGATTGTGATAGTTGACCCGCTGTTGGACCCGCTCTCATATAAAAAGATTCCCATTGAACGTAGGTATGTCGTTACATAGAAACAAGGAGGTAATTTTGGTATTTTATTATGAAAATAAATGAAGAATTGTATCGAGTGAAATACTGTGTAGAGTATTTAATGGGCGTATATTTTTATTTGTTTTTGTTTTTGCTTTATTTTTATTTGTGTTATTTATAAACATTTCATACAGTATTTGTATCTTACAGTCAGTCAGTCAGTCAGTCAGTCAGTCATTAGTGAAATAATATTCAAGGGCTTTTTCGTTAAGATACTCCGATAATCAAATCAAAATTTCCAATCCCATGAAATCGTTTCGTAACGTAAATATAAAGCGTGCGAATATCTTTATGACGAATCGTAATCATGAGATATTTAAATAAAAATCGGTAATAAATTGACAGACATAATAGTAGCTTTAATGGTTTGGCCGCTAAATCTCTAAAAATGCTTTTAAATCTTTCTTCGCAAATCGAAAATGAAGTCATAAAATCGAAAGTATAATCGAGTAAAGAGCAGTAAAAAGGAATAGATCGACTATAAAACTTTATTTAATTGTTGCTATTTCAATAAATTGACGGCCGTTAAATAGAAATTGTAAATAATATATTAATAATGATTCATCTAAATGTTATTGATATAAACTCAACGGAAATGAAAGTTACAAATGGATTGAATGAAAGCGTTATGTTTACACGCGTACAATAACGGACATTGTATAAACGTCATCTACGAGCCGACAAGTTATAAATCAATCAATTTCACGGTCCATAGTCCACAGAGTATTGTCTAAGAGTTATTCAATAATTGTGATTTTGTCACAACAATTTTTCCCTCCATACATTTTTTATACCCAACACTGTAAGATGGGGCCAAACTCATTTTGTTTTCTTCCACAATGTATGCAACACCCAACCAAAAGGAAGCTTCAGACACCCTATAAATTATGTATATTCTTGAGCAGCGTGAAATTGTGAGTTGATTTAGCCATGTCTGTCTGTCTGTGTGGTCTATGTTGTTGGCATTCTCCCTGGTCGTAAAAATGAAGCTATCGACTTCAAATTTGGTAGAAACATTGGATATTTCTGCACGTAGGTTGGTATTGAAAATGGGCCAAATTGTTCGAAGCAGAACCGCGCAGCAGAACCTCGTCTCTCTCTCTCTCTCTCTCTCTCTCTCTCTCTCTCTCTCTCTCTCTCTCTCCCTCTCTATAAATAACGGATGTATTGTGTTTTTTCCAATGTTTCAGAGAAATCTAATCCGAAGACGGGTGTGCCGTCTTCCCCTTTCCGCTGTTTCCAGCCTTGATTCGAAATTTTTAAAAATTCTTTCCCGCGAAAAAAATGTTCTTCATCAAGAAAGTATATATTGAATGGTGCTAATGATAATATATATCTTTCGACAAATAAGCGTTAATTCATTTTCCCACACAATCGGTCCACGCGGGCCTTGTTGTTGACACTTTCACCGACATCTTGACACATGTGCTCTAATAATTTCATAATAATGTGAAAGAGTAAACAGTTAATTGAAAGAAGGGCATAATAATAGTAAGAAACTCATAACATATATGACTGATGGTAACTAAAAAGCCACAATATCCTCTAAATAGTATCTAAGAGGATTCGGGAATGTCGACCGACATAACCATAACAATGAAAAAATCTTACAAGTTTTCATGTGTGCTTGAGGGGGCGAGTCTCTTCAGGACTACTATATATGTATATATATGCCCCCTAAAGTAAGGGAAGATGAAAATGGGCCTAATCGACCTAGCAAGAGAAATCTTGAGCTTTATGGGGATATATTTCGGTATAAAATTTCTGCTAAAAACGGACTTGTTGTTCTACATTTTTATTACATTGTATTCTTCCAAAGCGAAACATAAAATAACGGATTAAAAATTACGCTTCAGTTTACCTTCATATTCGAGTTTATTGGTATGTTAACATGTAACGAATATGTCTTAAAAAAAAGATTTGTTCGTTTTTATGCATTTCTCTTTAGTTTCATTAAAGCCATAAAATCATCTAATGGCATAAACTTGCACAACGAAATGTCATAAATTTACGAAAAAAAAGCAAAAAAAAAAAAACAAAAAAATAAATAAATAAATAAACAAATAAAATACAAAAAAAAAAAATGCTTAAAGTAACAAAAACCGAAAACAATTACATTAAATGTAAGTGAAATGTTTGCTTTCATTTTATTTCCTCACATCTACGATACGATACGATACACTTGCGCTAGCTATGGTTCATTGTGGGCGGTCTATTAACAATTTGCGAGCAGAAATTTTGAAAAAATTCCTCACTTTTTTATAACATAAACAACATCATCTCGCTCGCATATATGTATGCATATAAGTAAGTGTTTCACAAATTTACAACTTTATTTTAATTGCGGCGTTCGGTTGATTTTAACGAAAACGTGTAAACCTGAAAAAATAAATTTTGTTTTTTAATTTTTTTTTCAGTTTTTTTTTTTTATTGCATCGCGGAAATGTAACACTTTCATTTGTTCATTTGATCGTTCATTTGTTGTTTGTTGTTATTTTGTTATTTTGTTTGTTTGCATTAATATTGTTGTTTTAACTTTTGTTGAAAGTAAACGTATGCACATACACACATATTTGCAAATTCAATTTGCAATGATTTCGTAATGAAATCAGTTAAATGAAAATAAGACAAAAGAAGCATTACACTCGGCTAAAGCGCGGCGCATCCTTCACATATATATCAATCATGATATCATTGTTAGATACGAAATAAAACAATATTTTTATATATAGTATAGTTTTCTTCGCACACATTGAATATTAAATTTTTATTAAACTTTATTTTCTAGATAGACTATCGCAGGTTATTTATTGTCTCTGCCTCAATTTTTCAATTTTTTTTTTTTTTTTTTTTAACTACGATAATCTGATTTGCCAGATATTTTCAAAACGTCCATTAGCTAACTTCACTCGTTTTGAATTCGAAAGACATTTAGGGAATGTTTTGATGCTTCTACCAAACTCTCATACATGGCATTATGGTAGCAATAGATAGATAGATAAAAGCGGACCTTCAGAATTTGATTTCTGATCATGAGGATGTCTACATACATATATGCAGGTTAGATAAAGAGTTTCCGAGCTGAACATAAGGATTCCAGCAGTTTTTCACAAAGCTTATGGAACATGTTTGTGCATAGCTTGACCAATACTCGTCGAAATGTCATTCAAAGCGCAAAAAATGAATATCCGGCTGTTACTAGGAAAATTATTACGCCTACAAAAATTGAAGATAAATTGAGCGCTATACACGGGGACTATGTACTATCGTTTGCCATCTTCCTTGGTCGGGAGGGGCAAAAAGTGCAATCAATTCGAACGACATCGTTCAATTTCACCGAATGGTGTTAGACGAGTCAGGTAATTAGGGTTAACGAGATAGCTGAGACCATGAATGTGTCCAAAGAATTTGTCTGCCACAAATTGCCTTAAGATGTCAAGTTGGGTGCCACGGAGTAAAAACATCGAGTCACACGTCCCGGTAACTGCAATGGCAAAATTACATGAATGGAAGTTTGATTTGCTACCCTCCGCCCGACAGAATTAATACCCAACGACTGTTGTCTGTTAAAAATTTCAATAGATTTGCGTTTTCTGACAAATAGTTTTATTAAAAATTCAACGAACGATTGGACAATGGTTACACTAATTGCATCATTGTTGACGGAGGAGGTTATGTTGCAAAAAAAAAAAAAACTGTTTTTTTATATGATTCCGAAACTTTTCCTCGATCTTCTTTGCACCATTAAGAGCGTTATTCTGGGCAAAATCACAGAGATATTACTAATCATATGTTTCTGCCAAGCAACGGGCTCTTGGTATTCTGCACCCAACCATAAATGTGGAGATCACAAGAAAAATGACATATTGGAGCTCCACTCTTGACCGGGCGACTGAGCATTTTTCCTATATAATAACCGACTATATATAGTACAACCAGATAAAGAGAATCTTTGTAAAAATTAAAAGAAAATAGAAAATGGAAGAAGAAATAATTGCAATGAAATTTTATAGAAGAAAACAAAAGCAAAGGAAGATGTAAAAAAAAGGACTTTTTTAAAAATTTTATTTATTAAGGATTTATGGATCGAACTGCATTACACACTTAACCTTCAATTCGCGCTACATTTTTATTTTTATTTTTATTTATTTTTTTTTTTTTTACATTTCATCTTGTGGTTTTTATAAGTTAAGGACTTTGTTTTAGCGCAAAATTGATATGAAAGAAGAAGAGTTTTGTTGTCAAATTTGATACAAAGTGACAGCAAACACCAACAAAAATAATTTTATGACACTTAAACATTGATAAATAATACCAGAATAAGCAAGTGAATCGAAGAAGTGATTTTGAATTTTTATACTTAAAGACTGTGTTGTTAATTTTCGATGGATTTTCAATTGATTTTCTCGTCTTTTTCCTTTTTCAATATTAACTAACCTTGGCGTTGCTGCTATTGAGAGCACAAAAATGCTTACACATATTGACATTCAATTGCACAATTAAGTTCATTATCTTTTTGGGGATAGCAACCTTCAACTTAGAGGAGATTGTTATTACAACCTAAGAATTGCTTTACATTTTGCAAAAAATTTTACAAATTCTTATGCGAAATCTATTTATGTCAAAAACTTTTGATTCTCACTTATTTCTGAACTGACTTTGTACTTAAACTAATAGCAAAACGTGAGCATGCAATTGTGGTGCTTGTGATGTCATAGATATGTCTGCCTTTCCTTATAATGAATGAAATTCGCCTTAATATTTAACATTAGTCGAGGGCCATTAGAGCGCTCTTTCATGTTTAAATACTTGCTTCTACTTATTCTTATTTTCTTGAAGACTTGATGCTAGTGCTTGTCATTTTTACTGCATCTATCAAGGACGAATCTCATCTCATCATCAGTCCCATCTTACACTTTTCGCGAATTAACAAAGAAAACTGTAACGAATTTTATCATTTTCAACCAAAAACAAAATTAAGATTAAAATCTTGTAATTTCTCCGTAGAAGCACTGAGTTCTTTCGAATTGTTTTTAATCTCATATCTATTCCACGTACTTTCTAAGGGCATCTACTGAGGTTTTAAAGGAAATTTAAATTAATAGGTAAAGCATTGGGAGACACACACACAGCACAGCAGTGATTCGATGCGGGCAGCCTTTTCGGACCGTTTGGCGAACATTTCTTGCTAGAGGTGGTAGATTTTTTTCATATATTCTTCTACAAGTTTAAGCACAAGTCTATTGAGCTAATGAAAACAGAAATGCTTTCCTGAGAAATCTGTGGTAGTGATGATTCTCCTTATAGTAAAGCGTGATTTAAATTCCGAAAGTGAAAATAACCTGTCAGTGCTCGCGGGTTTAACTCTGAGTGCGGTTGAGTATATATGGTCGGGTGATCAGATGGTAAAAGTATAGCACTTATTAAGTGGACACATCCTCACCAGACTGCCACCACTCCCTCTCTTTTTCTATTTCTACTTCTTTCCCTATTAGCTGGCACATCTCCTGAATGAGTGATCATATCAAAAAAAAAAAAAAGAAAAGATGGATAAAATCGTTACTATTTTTTTTTTAACGAAGAAAATGCCGAACTGAAGCTGTCTTTAAAAGAAGCCGGTTTTTGGTAAGATTCTGATAATAATTGAATGAAAAAACATCAACCTATCGATTGAAACCTATGCTAATCAGAAGAAGTATTGGAAAGAATTGTCCATCTTAGTTTCTTACGCGGCCCATGCTAAGAAATTTCAGTATATTGACGTTTGTCATATTGGGCTTGTTTTTCGGCGCAAAAGTTATTCATTATGTCTTCGATCACTTCGTACACTTTACGAGTAATCAATTTTTTTCCTCCGTCATAATTTATTAGAGCTTTGCCTCCAATGAAGCGGGAAGACTAACGTTTCCCGGTCTGTTTAGAGGTTACTTGAAAGAATGATCGACTTATTTATAAGCTCGAAAAAACTGTGGTTGAGTGCAATTTATATGCATAAAGCTTTTTTTTTACCTGGAGAAGTCACAATTAGACAACATTTTCCCAAAAAAGTAATGCCTTACCCTAGACAGATAAAGAAATAATTCTGTACTTGATAATAAGACACAATAGAAGTGAAAAGTTTCCCTTGTGCCTGATCGTGCGGTCTTCAAAATTTAACCAAATTCCTACACTGCCCTTTGAGATTATTTCTAAGATCAGCTACTGCCAAGTGACATACAAATGGCGCTGTTATCTTAAGAGTTAGGCACTGTCAGTTGTCTGTTGTTAAAATGAGTCAATAGTTTTTCGACCGAACAATAAAAATAAAATATGCAACAGCTCTAGCTGCAGGGTAAATGGTTGAGCTTCGAAATATTTATTTGTTGTTAAATATTTATAGATGCATGCAATATATTTATGCGTAAATACTTTGTGTAAATTGCCATCGGTTAAAGTGAATCCTTGTTACTGCACTAAAATAGTCTGTGACTTGTTATCACTTGGTTTGCATAACGTTGGAGCATAACTTGATACCCCTTTTTTTGTTTTTTGTTTTCGTATCATTTGAATGTGATAGTGCAGTGTGTGGTGCAGTAATTGAAAAATCATGGCAAAAATTTTAAGGAATATCTTGATATGAAACTGATCGTATGAAAGCTACTTTTCTATAGAACCTAAGTATAGAACCTAAGTTTAGCCACACATGTAATGTATTTTTATAAAATTTTCATTTTAACGGATCGTTGTACCTATCTTTTGTTAAAAATGCTTTTCAGGGCACAATAAGTAATTTAGTTATCGTTAGGGCGGGGAGGTGTAAGGTTATTAAGTGCTTCGCCAAAATTTCTTTTCTTACTCTAGCATAGAGTAGAGTATTAAGTAACCGGTCTTGATCGTAGCTATTTGTAAGTGCTTTTTTATTTAAAGTAACAGCAGGAGGTCAAAATCTATTTTTTCACGTTTCCATACCACATTTACTTTCAGATACATTTATATTCATGTGTGTACGTACGTACATAAAATGTATTTATTTGTAATGCTCGCATTTATTCACATGCATGAATGATTAATGCTTTTGCCAATAGGGAGAAATATCGAATAGTAAAAAATTTAAAATGCGAAACAATTTAAAAACAAAAAAAAGAAAAAAACAAGAAAAACAAAAACAGATAAATAAATGAATTTAAAAAAAAAAAGAAGCCTTCAAGTTTCTCTATGCTGGTTTTCTTTATATGCATATGTATATGTATATATGTATATATGTATATATGTATATATGTATATATTAAGCAGTTTTTTTTTTTCTTTTTAATTCATATTCAAACAAAAAATGTAAGTGTGTTGTCAATATAAAATTAGATTAAATGTCAAACGAAATGACAGGTCTCTTGTGTTTTTATTTGCTTCGAATCAGCGAAGCTCATCTCCTCATTCATATATACTGGAATTTTGTTATAAATAAATCACGAGTTGTTTTCCGGAAAGAATTTCAGAATAATAAATTTTATCAAGCGTTAAATTCTTTCTCCATATAACATATATATATCTATATACATGTATATATATATATATATATATATATATATTGTTTGTTTAACCAATCCCTAGTATAACAGAGACTGTAGAGACTTAGTGAGTTTGAAAAAAAAAAAAATAATAAATCGAACAAATATTAAAACTCACAATAGCCTAACAGAGTCAGTTTGTCGGACAGGGTTGCATATGAAGTCTAACTTTTCTGAGAAGTAATATTTAAAACCCAATAGGAGACTGCTTAGAGTGATTTGGTCAAATTTTGATTGGATTCAAACGAGTTAGAATATTGGGTGCGCCGAAATGACGAATAGTTGCCAATGACATCGGAGTGTTTGCTATTGAAAATAGATAGAATACTTGGTAAGAGTACTGAGTGCAGCAGGTATAGCCCATAAGTGGAAAGAAGCATCAAACTAGAACCACTACGATTACGAAATAAAATAAAAGTATTGACCGATAAAACTTCCAGACTAAAGGTTCAATGTAATCTAAACCGTTTCGCCTCAACTCTCCCCCTCTCTCTCTCTCTCTCTCTCTCTCTCTCTCTCTCTCTCTCTCTCTTCTTTCTCTTCCTTGTCGCTTTTGTTACTTCTTATTTAATTAGCCAGCCCCCACTTAAAACAAAAGTTCATGTGTAATATTTTTCCAAACGCTATCGCGTCGTTCTATATTCGTTTCTTTTAGATTTTTTTTTTTTTTTTGGTCTTTTTCTAAATCATCATTTGAACGGTAAAGCGACAATGGAAGCGTCGTCGTTCACTTCTTCCCTTCCTCTGCTCTTGCTTTCTTGTTCAATTCGACTCTATGTACAAATGTACAAATGTTCGACTTCATTGATTTTAAATTTATTTAATGAACATATAAGTAATATTATGTCTCTGTCAGTCACTATTACAGTTAAGCTCGCCTACATAAATAAGCATTTACTTACATTTGCGGGATGGTCTGGTGCGGTGTTCTGGCTTAAGTATTTTATGCGGGCATGCACTTATCTATTTACACTCAATTCAAGGCTATTTTTATTGTCTCTTTCATATATGCTTTATATAGGTTTCCATCGATGTTCGCGTTTATTCTTAAATAATTTATTTAGATTATTATTATTATTGACATACGTATCTATAGATCTATAGTCGTAATGCCATCAATTTTAATTAAAATTTCTCAGAATTGTAAAATATTGAAAAGTAAATCGATTTTAAAACGCAAATAAAAAAAATTAAAAATAAAAATAAAAAAACGGAAAATATTAATTGATTCATAACGAAGAACGCGTTATAGAAATAAATCTTTTGTGTTTATGAATGCAGTTAGGACAGCGATATCTCACTTTTGTTAAATAGATAATAGAAAAGATTTATTCATTAAAATCAATAAGCGCCATCTACACTCAATGTTCACTGTTCACTGTTCACTGTTCACTGTTGATTGGCTTTTTATATATATAT
Organism: Glossina pallidipes; assembly: GCA_000688715.1. Lineage (NCBI taxonomy): Eukaryota > Metazoa > Arthropoda > Insecta > Diptera > Glossinidae > Glossina > Glossina pallidipes. The sequence goes on along the minus strand of KK499773.1, from coordinate 1,452,458 downwards.
GTAAATAAAATTCAAAAATAATATATCCATCGATATACCCGTGCAAATGCCAATGGATCGAAAAATGATTTCAATTCTTCGCCCTCTCTAGATCTTTACCAAAGTGAAAATAGCTAAGACCGATTTGATAAACAGATGTCCTTAATACCGAGAATCTCTTGCTTATAATCGATATTTAGTGTACACAATGATGCAAGAATGCAAAATCCTTGGGCAAGCATTAGACAGTGGAGCAGTTAATAACGGCATTCGTTTGTGTAGAATCGCATTAAGACGACTTTTTTTTCTCTATAAAGTTACACTATTGGGTGTTGTATGAAGATTAGCATGACTTAATTATTATTAATCGGAGCAAGACTGAAGACTCAATCCTGTCTATTGCAATATTCTCGTGGACGTCTATGAAGGAAGATAGCATAGGTTCATTAAAAACGTCTCAAAATGTGTAATGAAATTGAATGAATTTTCCATTAACGATCAGAAGATTAATCCAGCGGAAGAGACAGCATACATGATTTACCTATTTAAACGAAGGTACCCTTATTTTCTAACAATCATTTCTAACATTCATGTGTGAAAATGATGAAATCAAAACCGCCATTGAAGCATTAATTGATATGATCTCGATAAAAATCAAAATATGGCGATAAGCTTAGACTGTTGCAAATACTTCCTAAATCTATAAGGATCTTGAAATCAGTAAAGAATTTCGATATTTTGATTCTTCCTCAAGTCGAAAATTGATGAACCATTGACGTAGATACGTAGCTTGGGAGACACTTAAATGCTCGCAAATGCAAGCAGGGAGTTATCTTTAACCATGTAATGCCTAAATAAAATTTTAACATCTTAAGTAATTGTTGCTTTTAAATCAAATCGATATCGAAAATGTTCAAAGATTATACCAAGAAAAGCATCTGAATTTAATTGACATCCTTACACCCCAAAGCGTTCAACTTTGCCATTTCGATAAGGACATTAAATAATCATTTTGTTCCCATCTTTGGCGTCTACAGTAATAGGAAATTAGGGCAGTACATCTTTTATTCATCTTTGTTTGCTTGATACTTTTGGACTATATCGTTAAAACCGTTACGTGGGATTCATAAATTTTATGAATATTTTTTTTTTTTTTTTTTTTTTTTTTTTTAATGAAGTGCAGATCGTGTTTAATATAATCATGAGAGTGCGCCACCGCTGCATTAAAAAGAATTAATTTACAATCAACTTAATTCATTTGGATTAAATCTTCCCACGGAAGGTACAAAAAAAGTGAGGAAACAAAGACAAGTTTCATAATAATTTAGAAAGCATTAATTTTTAAATCTTTAAAAATAAACTAATTTTGCTTAAAATACAATTTTAAAAAAATTTGTAGAAGAAATTCCATTAGAATGGACCTTAAGAATATTAGTTTCGTCTACGTTTACGTGTTTGTAATACTCAGCAATGTACAATAATGATACCATAAATGCGTGGCGTACAGTTTCGAAGCGATTTATCATTTCTATCTGTCTATCCGTCCGTCCATACGTTGAAGAAAAATTTATGTTACCAAAAATTAAGAAATTCATCTGAAATTAGTTTTAAGATCCGCGAAACGTGAAGCTTGAAAAGTAAGTCCGTTAAATCGCAAGCAAGCTTAAACCTTTCACATTATTTTTATTAATAGCTTGTGCTGTTATAACGCAAATATATTGATTTGAATTTCGAACTAATTTTCTTATAAGAACCGAATAAAAGTTCACGGTGAGAAAAATTTCAATCGTCTCATTGAAACAAGCTTGAGCTTGACTTGAGATTTTAGGTATTCTGCACTCGCTTTATATACATGCATACATATATATACATACACATAAACATACATATACATATATATATATACATACATATATAATTTTTCTTTCTTTCTTTCTTACTTTAGTTCTTATTATCTTCACACGTAGTCTATTCCTTTGTAAAGAATAAAAATTAAAGAAGAGACGGATAGACAAATAGAAAGAGAAAAAAAGAACTAGAACATTTCTTAAGTGAACATCATCGAAATCTGAAATCACGCAACGGCACTTATTTTAAGAATTTTAAGCAAAATTAAACTAAACCCTGTGAATAATTTATAAAAATGTTGTTTATGTGCAGAATTAAAGCTATGCACTGCAAGTAAATTTATACACATTCCAAAGCCTGTATGCATTGTTTGTTATATGTTCATGACTTTTGAATATGAAGCGAATATAGAATTTAATGCATAAACCTTTAAATACACAACTAAAATTAGAGCATGAACCATCTTTTGCATGTAGAATAGGGCAGCAAAGTACAAGAGTTTCGTTCAAGAATTGCAATGGTTTCCTTTCTCAAACTACACTGAACGAAATAAATATGAAATGTTTTCTTTTTTCCTTTTTTTTTTTTTTGATAAATATTATGAAAAGCACGTGAAAACACTATAGCGAGACACGGCCCACCATGAACTCGTTTTCCGCTCAATAGTGTGTGCTCTTGGGCCAAAACATGTCGGTGTACCAAATTTGATCAAATTATCTCAAAAATTGCTACTTTTACACAAAAAGCACAAAGTAAGAAGACAGACAGACGCATAGACAAGCTTAGATCGGCTGAGAAAGCGATGCTGCAACGGTTAATATAAAAAAAGTTGGGTTTATCTCAAGTCCCTCTGACTGTTGCATACATCGAAGACGGACAGACGGATAGACAGGCTTAGATCGATTTTAGAAACTGATTCTGATGCGGTTAATATAAAAAAAGTTGGGTCTATCTCAAGTCCCTCTGACTGTTGCATACATCGAAGACGGACAGACGGATAGACAGGCTTAGATCGATTTTAGAAACTGATTCTAATACGGTTAATATAATAAAAGATGGGTCTATCTCAAGTCCCTCTGACTGTTGCATACATCCGCAAGTGGCGTAGGGTATAGGAATTATATTTTTTATTGCCTTAAGTTTATACACACTTTTAAACTTCATAGGACTTTTATGAAATTTTCTTAAGTGTATTTCTTTAAATATAAACGGCTTTTACTTTATCATTCTATTTGTGTGCTTTGCCTCAACAAAAGCAAAAATTACAAGTCCAACATTTTATATACAATTGTTAGTTTTGTGCGTATAACCATGCATGAGATATAAAATTATACTCCTCTGAGTTAAAAATATCAACATTGCTTAGTGACACTATGTTGACAATTAACGCCAAGAGAAGAATTTCGTATTTTGAGGAGGTTTTTTGTTTTTTTTTTTTTTTTTTTTTGTTTTTTTTTTTTTTTTTTTTTTTTTTTTTTTTCTTTTTTTTCTTTTTACATATATACATTTACCAACAAAGATAGAAATTTTTCATTGTTATCTAAAAACCGAATATTTCATAAGTAGTTTTGGGACGTTTTTAAAATGCCACAAGAAACGAATGAAATTCAACTTACAACGCATTTTTTTACAACGAATTATCTTACCTACTTAGTTACGTGCCCTTGTACATTCTCAAGAAATATAAAGTAATGAAATTATGTTTGAATAAGTGCTCTAAACATATTCAGCATTCAGTAAACGTTAGAATTTCATGATATAACTATAACTATAACGTACTTAGTAGCCTGATTGAATTCTATAGTATAAACAATTTTACATAACATACAAAATAACATAACAACTCTAACGAATATATTTATTAAGAATTTCAAAAGTTTGGACAGAAATGTTTTCTCGGCATAATATATGTAACCTAAGGAGAAATTTGCAAAATGATTAAAAGGTAGCCGGACTAGGAATAGGTTTTCACTACTCGCAAGGAACAAGAATATATAGGGCTTGTGCGTAGCTCTCTTCTATGGTCACAATAATAAGCGAAACTTTATAGAATCATTAAAATTTCATATAGAATTATGGCACTTTTTCATGAAATTGAGTGTTGAAAAGCACGTTCGTTCGTCTTTGTAGTTTTGCTTCAAATTTCCAAAGGTTTGATAAGAAATATTGAAAAAAAAGATACATACGTGCCGCGAGCTAAGAAAGGATTTTGGAAAAGACCAGTCACCGTTCATACTTCATTCACAGTCACAGTTCATTATCTAAGATAGTTCGCGTTTAATTCAAGATTTCCTTGTCGCCCATACCTAATGGCTTTTGCTTACATGCATTACTTTAAGATGAAACCTTTTATGTCAGCAGCTTATCGTCACCATCACATCAGTATGTTTATTATTAGCTGCGATAATCGTTCATCGAAACCATACGATTAATGACCGTTATGTCGCAAATCAAACTTAAATCCATTCATGATTATTTTACGCAAGTCTATGTCAAGATATCAATGCAGCATTGGCTATGGCCGAATAATTTACTGCTTAAACGCCCGTCAACACATTCCTGGAACGAAGTGAGAAAATACATTTTTTTGTTTTGTCGACTTTATTCCTCAATATACATAGTCTCTTCCAACGGTAAAAGATTCAGTCCAACTATTCCGTAACATTTCAATTCCCTTTTTTAAAAAATGATTTCTCGAATCCCACAAAATATTTTCCATTTTCCTCAAAGATGTCATTATTCGATTCAAATTTATTTCCTTGAAGCATTCTCTTGAAATTTGCAAACACCTAATAGATCGAGTCATTCTCACTCATTAACTGACCGCTAGTTCAATGCAAGTCCTAAGGTCGCATCTTTGTTCATCGTCACGTACCGGATGAAAAGGTAGAATAATTTTCAATATTGTTTTTTTGGGCTTTCTGGCCTCGTCATCACCTCTTTTAGGCGTTCACTGCGTTCAGTGTTGTAGGTGTCCGTCCACCCTGGTTGCAACCTAAGCAAACAACCTACAAATTGTTATTTCCGATAAAGAGGAATTGCTATATAACTTCTCAAGTCAATACCAAGCTTGTATCGTGTTTCCTCCCAACTGCGATGCAATACTTAATCGGCATACAAAATTGAAAGAAGCAAAAGCAATATCATTAAGACATGAAAGTTTGACTGGCGTCGTTCGAGGCCGAATACCGACATTTTTTGAACACCACGTCTATGAGTCCGTTCCGCGAGTTATTCACTAATATGTTAAATATCCTGTACCTATGGCTGCTCAACGTAATAAACCTGCCAAGACAATAAAAACGTAGCTATCACCGACGTTATAGATAGTTGTCGAATGCAGTTAGCAAGTTACAGGTCCACAACCACGACAAAAATAAGCCCACTCTTAAGACATTGATTGAATTATCATCATCTCGAATTTTTAAAGAAAAAAGAAGAAGAATAGAAAAACTTTGTGTTAACTTAGTTATCAATTGTGCATGGGTTCGTGCGCATAGATTTCTCGTCCCATTTTTAACACAAACAAAGATGCAGAAAAGTATTTCAATTCAATCTGAAATTTTGGATGGATTTATATATTTTCGTCCGTCAGTCTGTTCATCCATCTATCGTGTATAGTGTAATGGTCGTAAAATTTGAAACCGAACCACAATAGGCATACAGGCTTACAGACTATAGGAAACTGAAAATCTGAAGCATTCTTAGATCCATCAAAAAAATCTAAAAATAATTATTATTATTATTATTATTTGCCCCAAATATTGTCATTATTCACTATTATTATAATGATATGATATATTGCATCACCATTATCACTGATATTATTATTATTTTTATACCCACCACTGGCGGGTGGGAGGCATTTTGTCATAATGCTTGCAACACCCAGAAGGAAGCTTCAGGGACCCCATAAAGTAGATATATTCTCGATCAGCATGAAATTCTGAGTCGATTAATCCATATCCGTCTGTCCGTGAGTCTGGGTGGTGTGAATTTGTTGACACTCTTCCAGTCGCAAATATGAAGATATCGTCTTCAACTTTAGCAGAAACATTTGAAATTGTCGCACGCCACTTGAAATTGAAAATGGGCCAAATTGGTCTGAGAACAAGTCGGCGGTGAAGCGTAATGTTTTTGTTACAATACCGTTGATATGGGTATCACATAAAAGAGCTGGGAGAATAGAATGCGAAAAGTTAGGTATGTTAATTCTAAATTAGTTATGACGAACGTCGCGACGTGCTAAATGAATTTTTCTTATCAATACCTTTTAATAAAATAAAAAGCGAAAGATAAATTTTATCCCGTCGACTTTTTCATCGCAATAGGCATGGGGCGCCAAAGATTTCAAAGGTAGTGATCGATGTAACTTTTTTTTTGCTTAATACTATTATTATTACATTGTAGTTATCGTTGCTAATTTAGAAAAAAAGTGATTGCTTGAATATTTTTCCGCTTAATTAATAACTTGCTTGCATTGCTGTCGTTATTTAAGGATAACTGAAAGTGGGATAACAGAGACTTGGAATGTAGGTTGGTAGGTAAATATGAATCAGATTAAGGTACGGATGCTCCTTATGGATTCTCTTAGAATGAGAGAGAAATATATTTTTCAATTTGGTGTCGCGACCTCATCAAAAGAAAAAATTTATTATAAATGTGGTTTGCGGTTTGCGGTTTTGCGTTCCCGCAACCCATTAAATACACTCTTAATCTAAACTGTAGTTGAGAGACTTTTATTATTTAATTTTGCGTAACTCTGGTGAGCTTTGCGTGAATGCCTTTGCTTCTAGATCTCAACATTGACAAATATTTTTTTAAATTTGACTAATCAATGAATAAGTAAGCAAAAGGATAAAAACTACTAACTGAAATTAAACTGCGGTGTCATTTGCACATTTTATTCGATGCTTACTGTGCAATTCTTCTTAAAATTATCGCGTTTCGTGAGAAAAGATTTAAAAAGACTTCTTCTTTAGTTAAAAATGCTATTAATTTTTTATTTATTCTTGAACTATAAATTTACTGCCAATTTCTAAATTTGTTTCTCTTCCCTTCCTTTCTCTTCCATTTGCAGGTAAGCATTGCCTATAACTATAAGTTTGTATAGCAAACGCGCGGATACATACGTAAAGGTGTGTTAAGTGGATCAATCATTCGCAAAATTAACCCCGTTTTAATCAGTCAGTGAATGATGAGGTTTGTATGCCGCATCATAAAAGAAAAAAAAATCACATTACAATCGTACAAAGAAAGAATTATTCACTTTTTCTATAAAATTAAAAGAAAAAAAAAAATTATTTTTTGTGTTTAAATAAGTTTTTGTTATTGCTGCAGCATCAGCGTTTCTTTGTCGTGTAAAATTTTTTGCGATAACTTTTCAGGGAACATTTTTTTTCTGTATATCTCTTACTCTTTTTCTCATTACATCCACCATCGATGGATAAGACTGCACTAGATATTTCATTTTGGTAGAATACTTCGTGAAATGTGCAGATGCTTGATCAGTATAATGTTTTGCCTCGATTTGCTCATTTTTGTGTAGAAGACCTACGGACGGATTGTTGAAACAATTTCGATCGAAAAGTTAATGTCGATACAAAAAACAATAAAAACGATACAGATGAGGCCATAATCACGCCCACAATCGCGAAAAACAGGAACAACATAAAACTTATAATGAATGTGTAGCGCGCAGTAAAGTTAATCCATTTGAATGTTCAGTGCGCAAACCAACTGACACGCCTCTAATTAAAAAAAAATATTTTATAACTTTTATACATTCGATTAGAGGTGATGAGGAGCACTAAAGATATTCGCTTTAAGCGGTAGATGCTTTCTTACTTGTATTCATTTTTTTGTTTTTTTTATAATTTATTTTCTTTCTTTTAATGTATTTGTTTACAAATACCAGCATAGCCAACATAACACGTAAAGTAAATGAATATATGCAAGCGCAAGAAGCGCATTCCCGCTCATATACAATAAAGATAAATGAAAATCAAGCCAAGAGGCCATAATTTAAATAACTAGGTATACCCCCATACATATGCATAAACACACAGTACTGCTATTGCAGAATTTCCTTTTCATGTTTAGATGATGATAAATGTTTTCTAATACATAAACTTTGCACACATATAGACACAAAGCACACATAGAGCGGAGTTAATAAATTTCAGCTTCTTTACCTTACAGTTTGCTACTCGTACCACAATGTCATGCATGCATGCAATCGGTAGCGAAATTTCTATCAACAAGCTACATAAATTCTCTCACATATGCATGCGCCTTTATATTTACTATTATATGCGATGCATTTATACGAATGAAAGTGTGTGCTAAGTTTGTTTGTTAAGTTCTCGGCATAATATTTTTTCCAACTGATTGTTAACTCAAAGAATTAAGCAAAGAAAAAAAACAAAAAAAAAAAAACAACAAGAAAGAGAAAAAAAAGTTCTTTTTTCATTTTCTTCTTATTTTCAAAACTATTGTAAGTACGTTTGCTTGTAAGTGTTTGTCTTGCATACGGATGCATATTTATCGTAATGCAAAAGTTGTATATATATATATATATATATATATATATATATATATATATATATATATATATATGTATACTTATATAGACTTATATAGCAGGCATGTGTACGTACGCCTGTAAGTATTTGAGGTGATTCATCTTTGGATTTTCGCCTTTTGCGCACCTCTATACAATCCGGCACTCACTGCTCGGTGGATATGAATAGTTTTCACGTTATGAGGTATAATCGCAGTGAAGCACGAGAGATATGTTAACTTTGTTGCATCGTTTGTAAAGCTTCAAGATACGCATAAAAGATTTCATAAAGTCTATATCATGTTATTGACTACACTATCCGATAAATCGATATGGTTATGCGTTACTGGACTCATCTATATATCGGCGGTTGGCGTAAAATGTAAGTTCAAGTCCGCAAATGAGTTATTTGTTTTTGTATTCTTCACAGTTCTTCATAGTTGAACTCTTAGAAGAAAGAAGAGAGAAGAGAGGTAACTCTCACCTTCCTCCCCTCCTTACCTTCCCGCCTTCGTCCGTTCGCCTAGTTAATTAAAATTAAAAAGTAACAATGAATACCTTGTATCTTGTATCTTGTATATTATCGCGTATCCAATTCTCATTCTTTGAGTGTTCTTAAGGCGTATACAACATTCTTAGTCATTCTTTCAACGAAACATAATAATCGTCATCAGCATTATTATCGTAGCTTTCCTTTGCGACTCATAAACATTCACATATGCTTGCCATTCATTTGTTCGGCGTGTTTGCTAATTTGTTCTTAGCTGCTGCAAAATTTCAAAAAAAAAAAAAAATAAACGAAAAAAAAAACAAAACAATTTGAAAAACTAACAGCTAGAAATTTTAATGCACCCTACAAATGCATTCAGAGGATGAAAACTTTTATGTAAAAACCAGCTCATTGTCACTGAGTTTTGCATTTGAAAATATCTCAGGGATAGTTTCTTTATTATAAATTTCAAATTCAAACAAATCTACGATTTTTAAAATATTAAAAATATTGAATTCAAATATATTCGTGTTGCAAACTAATTTAAAAAATTATTTAATTAAAAAGAATGGACAAGAAACTAAGGCAGCAAACTAAACATTACAATAACCAGATTGATCTTTTGGTTTTTCTTCTAAGCCACTTTTCAAATAAACGGTCCATTTAGATCTCGTTTTCACTAAGAAAAAACAAAAAAAAAAAAAAAAAAAAAAAAGAAGAAAAGATATCACGATGAGATATGACTTCGCTTGCCGTTAACAGCTTTCTTTAATTTATATTTTTGAGAATATGATAATAATATCTTTGAAATATGATAAGAAGCGAGATTGTAAGAAGCTCTAACAACAGCAAAAATATTTTCTATTAAAAAGGAAATTTTCTTTTTTTTTTTTTTTATCATACCTAATATATGGAGAATTGTAAGCTATACAATTTATCCCAAAAGCGTTCCTCGCTATCTAGATTCTTTAATGATGTTGCCTATGTAAAAGCAATCGTCGGAGACCGTTCGTTTGTAAAATACGAAATAATAAAAATAAAACAAAGGAAATTTAACAGCAGAAGTCATTAAACATCACAAAATTTTTATTCGTTTATTTATTTATTTTCTTTTTCTTTTTTTTTTTTCAATTAGAACGCGTCATTATTGTATGTTATAGCGGTGCGAAAAGATTAATGTCAACTCGTTTATCTTATAAGCACATATAAAAGCTTCAATGATTCATTGCATTCGCAATATTTTGAACATAACATAAGTAAAGATACAAAATAAAATTTAACAAATTGAAGACGACTCTTGGACACTCATTATGTATAACAAATGTAGCTTTTCAACGAATTCTCTTTAGTATGTATGTAAGTCTGCGATAGAAATCTCTCAGTCATGTAAATCTATTTAAATTATATCAAGACCTAAAGCGTATGCCATTTTGAATTTTGAGGAAATTTTCACAAAACTAACTTGAACTTGAAAACCTTTTCTCGTATTAGCCTTAATACATATTTGTGAAGTATATTTTTGAAAAAGTTTGAGGCTTTAATTGATAATTAAAAAAACAAAGTAGAAGAGTTGCAGGCTTCTGTTTACGGTAATACTAATGTCGATATTCTATAATCATCCAATGGAGACATTGTTTCATGAGTTGTGTGACGCCATTTTATACATTTCTCACATAAAAATCTCATTCAACTTGATTCGATAAGACATAAGAGCTCTGCGTAATTTTGGAAAACTATGAGCCAATTATTATATCGCCATCGTGAGAAAACCCATCGAACAGTAAATCGTTTCAGTTGGTTTCTCTTTCCAGAGTGTTTCGCTTGCTTACTCAGACTGGTACAAATGGGTCATCTATCCCATTATCCCAAAAAATAGCGATATTTTTCACGAATTTCCTCCACCCAATCAACAGCTGTACAGCAAATGCATTCCAGATACACATTCTGGTTTTTTATTTGCTAAATCCCGTCGCGATAGCAGCTGAAAATTGTCACAAAACTGACAACACATCGTGTTGAAAGACTATGTGCACCATAGTCGCAAATGTTGTTCCAAATTTTCTTTTCGGTAAGCAAACACGGGCGCGCAAGCACGGATATAAGAATCGAATAAGGAAAAGTTAAGGCACACGACCTAACTTATGCATATTACGATTGATTCTGCAAAGTTAATAGGAAGGGAGAAAGGGCCAAAGAAGAGAATTGATGCGAAATTCTTATTACTTCTAACTTGCTCTCTATCTCTTAACTTCTTATCGGTTTCGATTAAATTACATTTCCTGGCCTCGTGCATTTTTCGATCGTTGCATCATCGCCATTCGCTCTTCAAATGTTCTCTCGCTCGTTGACAAAGTCTTCGCCCAGTCTTTCGCTATATATAAGTTCCCTGTCAATTTGTTTAAAATCACTTGAATTTGTTTTTTTATTATTATGATTAAAAAAATTCTCTTAACTTATTTCACGAGTCATACATCTATCTCTTTTACACACACATCTTTCTGTATTTCGTATTCTGAACGACGTTTCTGAATATGAAATTCGTCACAATGACGAGAGTGAGAGTGAGTTTTGCATGATAAGAAAAAATATAAAAATTTCTTTTCCAGTAAAATACCACGACTTTGCCGGCAGTGCTTATATTTTGGGGAAATGGAAGAAAAATGATCGGGTGCTACACAAGTTTTATTTGGCAGTGATCAACTTCTGTTGCAATCTTATCCTTATGTGTACTTCATTTCTAACGCAGTTGGTTACGAAGTCCGAAATGTCGGAATTTCTGGAATCAATCTTGCCCAATATATACATGACCTGATCCAACTTTAGCAAACTTAATGTACTTCCCAAACATTTTATGATTTTTCACATTTTGTCATAAAAAATTAGAAATTAAATTTTCTCTTGCTTTATGTTAGGGTCGAAATAATAGATCTATGCGATCCAAATCTTCTACCGTTGATTTTTTTGCTAAATGGCTACTGTGGACCAATTTTCATCATAAAATAGTTAAACATTTATTTTGAAAGACTCACTACTTGCTCCATTTAATTTTTATGTTATCTTTCTATTTTGAACGAATTTTCATCACATAACAATGATAAATAGGCCTTTTTGGCATATAAAGGCTTAAATTCCCTGAGACACCTTATACACGGTGGTATCGAAAAAATGTACCAACGTGGTCCAAATTCGCTAAGGTTGATTCATCATTATGAACCAATTTTCATCATGAAATTTTAAAAACTTGACCTTTTCACGATATAATGATTCAGTTTTCGCAAGAATGATTATCTGCGAGGGAATTCAAAAAATTGTGTAGCATTTTAGAATGTCTACATACTGTCACACAGCGAGTTTCGTTGAAAAACTTTGAAAATTTTGCAAATTTTCTTTTCCATATAAAGACTTTTTAAAATAAGGCGCTATATGGGGATTTCCTCTGTATACTTCTGATCCATTCGCATGGTTGAAATGACGATTGTCCGCTGAAAATATTAAGTTCTGTACAAAACATATACTGAAAGTGTTGCTTTGCCTTCGTCGTGTAGATCGGTTACTCGCTCCGTCGGCGATAAGCAAATGGCTTATATCAATAGCATTGTGCTGCTTAGTGCAGTAGTTAATATAGGCTTCGATTCCCCGATTTATCTTGCAATTAAATGCTATAATTATATTACATATATATACGTAGATAGATATATGAATAGGTAGATATGTAACACTGGACCGTGAAGATATTGTTCCTAAAAATTACAACTAAAACTGTATTTCATAACGTAACACTAAACATTTGACTCGATTCACTTACACATAGATCCACTTTAACTGTTAATGAGTAATGAAAGAAGAGATATATTAAGCACATGACACCAAGTCAATATCGGTCAATTAGTAAATATCCCAGTTGTTGGGTAAGAAAAAATTCGCTATATACTTTAAGATTTTATAAAGGGATTGGTAAAATAGTCTTGCGACGCGAGCTATAGTGTGCTTAAGACCTAAATGAGTTCTGCAGACTGTGAACAAGCTTTTAGGTAATTTTTTTAGGCCATTTATTGATGAAATAAAAAGTAGTTGTCCAGACAAGATTCCGTCCGTCCTCAATAAATTTCAAAAGAACATCATCTTTATGCTGAATCATTGTGCGTATGCTATCCGATCGATTAGTATAAAGACTGTAAAAAAAAAAAAAATAAATATAAAGAATTTTAAAATAAAAAAAAAAACAAGTTTCACCGCAAATACGTTCACCTGCTTCGGAGATTTGTGAAAATCGAAACTTGAAAGTTCAATAAACCGAACAATTGATATGATTTTTAAATATTTTCAAAGCCATTAATTAATTAACCGAGAAATATCACAAAAAACAATTTCTTTCATATAAAAATGAATCACACTCTCGCTGTGGCGTGGCAATCTCCCACTATATACGTACCATAATCAGAAGTGAATGACAATTTATTTTATGTTTTTTAAAATTTGATATGAACAATTTTTTCCGCATAGTTCCTGAATATTTATGTTAAAAAGCAAAATTTTCAAGTCGTTTAATAACAAAAAAAAAAGCAAAAAACAATAAACAAAAAAAAAAAAGGCGCAACGATATGGAAATACCAGTGGCAAAAGGTATGCACAAGAAACGGTGTAGAAATAACATCAATTACTACGACACCCAGATGACACCTCTTCGCCGATATATTCATTTATATGTACTTGCACTTATATGTACGTACATACGTACGTACGTACATGTGATATTATTGATGATGAAATCTATGCATGTATTATGTGTGTATGTAAAGTTTACTATGAAAGGTTCATTGTTCCTGCCTATGCCAATATAATGATATATTGATGAAGTGAAGGAGGCACTGATGTACAGCAGGTGCTGCTTACATCGTCATCGTCTGCATTTTATAAATATGAGGAAGATTTTTTTTTTTTTTTGTTTTTTTGCTTTTTTACGAAAACGCTACATGAGGTCTTCAATATATGTATACACATAAGTACTTATTGTTAAAAGTTGTTGTCAGTGTTGTTGCTGCTGATGTATTTTTGTTAAAAGAATTTCAATATTTAAAGACATTTGACATAATTGAGCAGCCATTTCCATTAAGGAAGGGAGGGCGGAGAGGAGCGAGATAGCAGAGAAAACTCATTTTTAAATAAACGAAACGTTTGTTTTCTTTTATGTTATGTTCACACCACAGGTTAAATATTTCTTTTTTGCTTAGCATTAAACAACATGTTCAATGTCAAGCAATATATATATATACACACACAACACCTATATATATATATATATATACATACATACATATAAATATACACATACATATACATACACACACACACACACATATATATATATATATGTATATATGTTTATGCATAAGCTTTTCAACCTATTGATGGTCCATGATCTGCTTTGCGTTGCTTTGCTTTGCTTATAAAGGCAGAGAGCAAGGAAATTTAAGATACACCTTTGTTAACAACTGATAAACTGTATTTTTGTTCACTTAAAGACGCACACATTCAAGCTGTGAAGTTTTTAAGCATGTGTATCTTCTTGCAATATCAAGTAGTGGGTGGATGAGGATTACGAAGTTTGCGGGAGGAGGGGAGTTGGAGGGATACAATACTGCTACACCAGTATGTACGATGTCGGGGTTAGTGTGTGTGCATGTAAGTTTTCTTATTTGCCGAATCGCATGCAATTCACTTTTATATTAGCCGCCACATCGACATTTCTGGGTAGAGAGCTCGCTAAGGCCAATGAACGGTTTTGCATTAATAAAGTTATCATTTGATAATTGTAATTACAATAGCAACAGCAACAGCAACAGCAACAGCAACGGCAACGGCAACAGCAATGGCAACAGCAACAACGACAATAACGACAATAACTACCTCAACAATAATCAACATAATGAAGACATTTTCATTTCATCGTAAACATTATTTAAGGCTTATAAAACAAAAGTTTTCTTCATCAAGTCTTAAAAGTAATAAGACCGCATCATAACATAGACATCAAAAGGCGAGAGATAAGTCGTCTCTCGAGTCTACACTTATGATATTTGTCTATAATTAATTGTTGATGCAAACGTTGATTTGTTACTTGTAAATTGTAGTACAAGTTATTAATCATGTCCCTCATCATGCATGCATCACATAACTGCTGCTGTTAACACAAAATTGAATAACAGTAATAACAATAATTATAGATTTGATGAAAAAAATAATAAAAAAAAAATACAAATTTCATATCCATTATTGGAGGATATTTACATATTAATTTCCTTATAACGTCTGGGTAATAACTAAGGTCTACATACATGCTTCGTTGGCTTTAACTAGTAAACATCTCTTCAACTTCAAGTTGAATCTGAACGAAATCCATATGTTGGATGGTTATGTTAATTATCTCAATAAAGTCCATATACTTTTTACAAAACGGACTGGAACATGGGTTAAAGAAACAGCGTGGAAGAAGACGAAAAGAGGCAGAACGTCAGACAAGAGCCACGTCCATCAAAGAGATAGGAACACTTCAAGGGTGATTCTTCAATACGCTAAACTCTCTTAATTTCTACTCAAATTGAATTTCTTCTTAGATCATCTTAAGGTATTGTGTTCGCCATCCGCCACCTCTCCCCCTTCTCCACCATGCTTCATTCTTTCCCTCTCTGCTCATCTTTACCTATCTATCTGTTCATCTATATCCTCTCTCTCGTTTTTTAACGGAGTGTGCTATTAAGCAAATTTTTGCCTCTGCCGAATTTTAAACCGTTATCCTTGCATGTCCACGCAACTGTTTTCCCACAGCATTGGATTGCCATTGCTATATATCTACAAATCTATTAAGGCCACAAACTTTCCTTCATATCACGCACAAGATCTCCATTTTAGACAATAAAGATCGGCATAATATTTAGCTCTTAACACTATTTCTTGCATTTGCTTACAATGTTGTCGACTGCTGTGTAAAGCTAATCAATTCCTCAAGTATTTAATGGAAGCAAACTGTGTTACATTAGAGTCAGCTTAGGCTTAATCGGTTTATGTGGAAAATTATGATTCAATTCAAGGCAAATGACTTAGGGACACTAACGCAGTAACTTTGCTAAAGCCATTCATACTCGAGTGTATTACTGCGTTCTTCATAATCATATTTGAAAGAATTTAATTGAGCTCAAGTCACTGGACTGCGGATTACAACGGCTCTCATTTATAGTTAACTTCTTGAACCATTGTCTCCGCTTCAGAGTTTCATATCTCTATTCGCAGTTAACTATAATTTCAAGTACGCATCTCGTACTAAATGCAGATGTGGGCTAGAGATTTATTCTAGAATTAAATTAATCTAATACTAAGGCTACCTCCGCTTACTAGCTAAACATTGCTATCAAATTACTCCGAAGTAAATCTCTGTTCCTAGCATAAGAAATTTCATAATATGATGGGCATTAAGTAATCTCTGTTCTTCCTTTCCCGGGATTTGAGGCATAAACTTGATTCTGTTGTTCAAGAAATGGAATTTTAAAACGAGTTGATGTATCCGTTAATATTTAACGTTTATCTAGCAAATTCTTTAGCAATAAAAATTGAAGTAAGACTATAAGAACATATTATTTCCTTAAAATAAGCAAAAAAAGAATTTTTTTTAAATTACCCTCAAAGTGCGTTCAACTCCGCATCGTTTAAGCCATGTCCGCTTGTTAATATATTAATAAATTTACTGAGAACAACAAGTACATAAATATATTTAATTAACATCTTTAAAATAAATTATGGAAGTAAATCTGCAATATTATCATTAGCACTACTTGCCTGTTCTTCCATTATGTCGAAAAACACATATGAAGAAAAAAAGTGTTGCTCTTCAATCGGCAATTGTGGGCAAATTCTTAAAGGAAAGCAGATTTTTTGCGACTACCTAAACTTTTCGAATTCGAAGCCACTAATCCTATGGATATTCTGAAATCCGCTTCTGAACGTAATATAAAGTCAATACATTACTTTATCACTGACTTCTGACTCAATATCTAATTTTTTTCTTCTCGTACTCAGTTTGTGTTATTTAAGTCTAAAAATATACTGCATTAGTCTGGATTGCATAACAATAATAATAAGTTGGAAATGAATGCTACCCACTTGTTAATAACGCCACCACAACTAAGAAGAGAAATAATTGCGCAAGAAAAGAAGGGGAATTTTTCCATTCATTAAGAACAACTTAGTTGCCAGACTGCAATGATTGCGTTCAGGTTTGAGTAGTCGACAAGCTCACAATTCATAAAAGACTGCTTAAGATATATTTCTTCAAAGTCAATATAATGTTTTTCGTTATTTTCATATCTCGCATCATATCATATCATTTCATATCATAGGTGCGGATGTATGTAACACCGAGTATGACTTAAAATAGACTCACCTTTTATTACACCAATCAATTGGCAATTATATCTAGATTGATTTAAGCTTGTCTCTCCATCCGTCTGTCTGCTTTTCCTTCGTCAATTTTATGGTCAACTTGCAATTCGCAATTTTTGATATTTTTTTGACGAAATGTAATACGCTGGCCCTTTTTGGCTTAATAGGGAAGCAATTTTAAAAAGGTCCTTATAAGAGGAATATTTCTCGACAAACATCGCTAAACATTAGTATTTTTGTTGATGTGAAATACATGTATATATATATATATATACATGAAACATATAAAAATTAACTGTATTAAGCTTGAACCACGTAGATTGATTTTTTGGACCACCCATATAAAGACCTTCACGCTCATAAACTACGATTACTAAAATGACAAAAATTTCTACAAATATTCTATGGATAAGTTTACAGTAACCGTACAAAAATCCACCAAATCTTACAAAATATCAAAATTTAAAATTTTTCTCTTTTCTTAGAAAGGAAAAAGTGGCAGATAAACTAAATTCGCTCACGGCCGAATATACTTTTTTTACATATTATACCGTACGACACTTGTTGGGCAAGCGTATATTCAGTTTGTGTGGATGTATAAAACTCCTAGAAGGACTTGAGATGAATACATCTTTTATTGTACCGTTTGATACAATATCATAAACTGAATTGATCTAGGCCAGTTTGTCCGTCTGTCCATGTTATGTCTATCCATGTATTTTTGTTCTCAAGCTGTAGGTCGCAATTTTTAATATACTTTGATGAAATTTAGTACAGTGATGCGCTTTAACTCAAGGACAAATGCTATTGAAAATGGTTCGTATCGCACCGCTTCTTCGACCGCTTCTCACATAATGTTTTATTGTGCAAACAATTGTATTAAGCGAAGTGGCGTGGGGTATTTAATGGTGTTCTCTGCCCTACCACAATTGTTTGCGTTTTGTCGATTTTTTTTTTTTTTTTTCTAAACATTGTATAGAAAATTTTATCCATAACTTAAAACTTTTAATCGGCTTGCTTGTTAGGTCTTCCATTTTTTGTACTATTTTGTATATATACGAGCAGACGTCGTGCTTGCAAAAGTTATAAAAATATTTTTTCTTCTCATGCATTCGATGTTGTTATTAAATTATTATTATTATTATTAAAAGAAATTTAATTAGTTTTTATGATTTGTGATTTATGTTTATATTTAAATGTATTTAATGCTGTGTAAATAATTTGTGAATTTTTACTATTATCTTTCGACGAACGCCAAAAACAGTATATAAAAAAAAAAAAAAGCGAAAAAAATTTCCAAGCATAACCTTAAACATAACGATAAAGCAACAGTTTGATGTATTTTATTATTATTTTTTATGATTTTCTATGTAATTCACGGCAATAACACAACCAACTTTACGACGTGTGTTTTTATACATATTTATTAATAATTAAAAACGAAAATTGTTATCACCGCATGATATCGGTTCAATAACACATTTACAAATATAATTACAAGCGCTTAACCAATAATTTAAAGCGAATTTATAGCAGATTTCTCAGCCATTAAAAAAAAATTGTTTTTTAAAATAAATTTTCTCTCTTTCTCCTACACTCTGTTCTCAGAAGGTGAATATGTTTGCCAATAGGTTTCGCGGTCTCTTACGTAAAAGTTGCGACTTGCATGTGCTTATAAAGAAATTGTGTTGACTTATACCTAAATTAAAGTTCAGATCCATAAAAAAGGCTCAACGATCGCTCAATAATGAACGGATGTACTACCGACAATATAACGAATTAGTAACGAAAGATTCGATTTTATGAAAACTAAGTCTGTTGCGACTGTCCCCCTAAATTCTATGATTACTAAACAAATAAGAATGCCATAGCCGAACAAGGCCGGCCATTACCACCATTTGGCTTAATCAAACAATACATCAAAAATTTTGCATTATTTTTATGTAAATGCATAATTTTTATGAAATCGGAGAATACTCAACACTCAAGGTTATTTAAATTTACCAAAAGTTTCAAACATATTTTATGTTTGAGGTGCTTTTCCGTCATAACAAACGGCAAATTACATTTTGCCGTTATAAAAGGGCTTGCTTTCATGAGAGCCCCTATGCCGTCGAAAAAATATGGGGAGAAATTTTCATCGTAAAATATGAAATATAGGATCTTGTTAGCGTATAAAGCCTTATTTTTCATTAGAATTTTCATATGGGGTTGGGATCCAAAAAAATGGACCCACATGATTCATGTTCGATGAGGTTAACTTTTATCTTAAATTGTTCATCAAAAAGTATTGAAAATTAGTTCCCTTACGAACGATTATATGGAACTATATGATTATACCTGAACACTATTAGTAAGCGATTTCTGTTGCGAAATTCGAAAAATTACAATAATTTTCTTATAAAGATTTCTCGAAATAGTGCATAATATGGGGAGTGATTGTAAAAGTGGAGCGATCCAAATTATTTTCAATAGGGTACGTCCGTGGGTCAAAACGTGTCGGTGTACCAAATTTCATCAAAATATCTCTAAAATTGCGACCTTTGGCTTGAACACATATTTCGATGGACAGACATCAGACAAACATACAGGCATAAATCGATTCAGACAATAATTCTGAAGCCTCTATCCATCCATCCATGTATGTGATTGTTTGTCTGACATCCATCCGTCCGTCCCTTTTTATGTTCAACCTATTGATTGCTGTTTTCAATGTTTTCTTCGTTCGACAACGCAAACTATTGACAATGGATTCAATGGGAAGGTATTGATGACCACTCTTCATATAAAGTTATATTTTGGAAATTGTTGCAGGAAACTATTTTTGCCGCATTTAATAAACCATATTTCTTAAAAATTAACGATATTAAATTTGGATCGTGTCGGTTAAAGTTTTGGGGTGGCACTCCTACAAGGGTGCTCAGAAAATGTATGTCTTTATATGGCAAAATGGTTTCATTTATTGCGAATATAAATAAAGAATTGCTTTAGACGAAGGACGGCCGGGTGTTTGAAGAACGGCCTTGTCCGTCTATAATATTTTTGTGAGTGAACTCACTAAACCTTAATATTGCATTTACTTCAATTTTCAATAATCTTCCTAACACAAGTTTATATTGGAAAAAAAACTTCATTATATCGGAACTTAGGTGACATCGAATTCCTTAGCATATGCTTCAGAATCCTTTAATATTTTTTGTTTTGTTCAAGCTAAGCATTGATTGCTGTTTTTTTGCGTCGACTACAGGTAGGCCGGCTACCGACTACCGGCTGGGGTATAAAAAATTTAATATACTTTCACTTTTTCGTAGAGTTTGTTTCAAAAATAAAAAATCAAAACGATTGTGATGTAAACTTAACGAAACTAAAAATGAAAAACTTGTTCAAATAATTATATTTCTTGCAATAAAATGTCCTCGTATTAAACACGCCATCGTCGCAATAACTAAACTAAACTAAACTAAACTAAACTAGACTATGCTCAATTTAGCTCCACCGAACTAAACTGAACTGAACTGAACATGTCATTTTCGTTAATTGAACACCAAATTGTGGTGCATTTAAACTACCAGAGTTTCATTTAAAAAAGTAAATAAACTAAAACGTATTGAAATTGAATGATTTTTATGCCTGGCATATACTTACATAACCGTTTTTTAATTAGATTTGAAAGTAAATTAAACGTTCAACGCTATCCAAGATGACATAAAAAATTCAAGAAATAAACGAAAATTTTACACTATTGGGATTCGAACATTTCTTCCGATACTTTCCGATACCCGTTTCGCTCTCAATTTCATTAAACGGAAAAGAAGGACGATTACTTTGCATATATTTGCAGAGATAGGTAGGTAGATGCTTTTCTTTTTTTTTCTCGTTTTCATGGACCTATGCTGGGGTTAAAGCCGTCCCGGAGATTAGGATTTTCGTTTATAGTGCTCCTCTTTCTCCTGAAGCGAAACTGGAAATCCGACACGCCGTTAGAGTTCCCCAACGATTTCGAATTAATTTCCCGTGCACTTTGCCTATCATGTCCAACAGACAAATAACTCGGTACACTGTTGCATGTGTTCGCAAGCATTGCGAATTTTGTTTAAATAGTGTACTTGGGAATATCATAGTGAACCGAAAATCTTCGAGAAGTACTACTGGTCTGTGCATGCAGCATGCATGATTCGCCATCCATTGCGCCTACGTGCTACTCTCCTCCACACACACTTCGTCTACCACTCTCCTTCCCGGGATCGCCGTTTCTCGAAGAACCAATGCAAAAACCCACACCTACCTTTCCACAGTTCCGTCCTCTTTTTGGCGAATAAGTTCACGCAAACGGCGCATAACACTCGAATGATATTCAAGGCCCGGCGAAAAGAGTTCATAGTGCACAACACCACGACAATCGAGAAAAACTGTTAACATAACCTAAATTTTTGCTCGATCGATGAGGTTGCATGCACAGATCCAAGCTCAACAAGATCATTGTACGAATCGGGAAAAATATTTTTTCTATCGTATAAAGTCAAGCGCAGCTGAAACACTAATGAGGTTTACGATGTGAAATCTGACTGTCCAGTCAGTCAGTCCCCAGATGTCTGTTACAGCTTGAGCGAGATACGGCAAGTTGTCGATGGACGTCATTTTCATGAGAACAAACCTTTAAACTACGAAAATCGATGTGAATGCAATGAAGAACAATACAGATAGTCAGTCGAATGAAAATCAGGAAAGAGAGATCGGACTTTAGCGATTTATAATTCAGAAATAAATCTAACATTAAATTTTTTACATGACTTTCGAACAACTTTAACGAATGCCCATTCCTTTACAGTTTGGATCAGGTTTTCATGAGGAAATCGCTTACCCTGTAATATAAACTATTAGGTAGAGCCAATAAGAAATTCTTGTATTTCATAAAAATATTTCAAAATTTCAGCCTTTTTTTACGACTATTTTACTCTTTACGCAATTATCAACTAATTTACTCTATTTATCTATGTTGCTGTTGGCCGATATAAGGAAAATTATTCTTGGCATGCTTAAGGTCTTAACCTCAATTTTTGTCATTTTAAGTACAATGTAGCAGCAAGCAAATGACAAAGGCCGCTCATAGAAGGACATTTTATTTGTTTGTGTGTACGCATGTATGTGTGAATGTGCGGTTGCATGTTCTAACATTCACATATCGCTTCCGTTAAGAAACTCAAAAGAACCTTGAGGAAATGCTTATGTATGCGCATATGTGCATAGTTTTCTCAACCAAAAACAAAAACCTTAAACCCTTTGAACAAAATAAGCGTAACTAACTTGACTTCTGGTTGTAAGTCGATGACGTGTAATTTCTTAGTGGTATATGATATAGTTTACTTTCTCTATGCCCCTCTTTTGATTATTTTGTTTAACAAACATTAAAATTAAATTAAATTTCGTTTGCCGTATCCAATACATGCGCATAATATGCGCTTACAAAAATTCACACAAAGCAATTATTATAATAAATTTTATATGTTGTCAGCATGAAATAATAAAATCAATCATTTCTTTACAGAAACGTAATATACTCTGCACTAGTACGTTTCCGTTAATAATTTCAAATAAAAATCGCGCTTACATTGCTGAAATAAATCATAAATTTTTAACACTTTCAATACGATGCTATTACCTATACATGAACTGAATTGAAAATGACAAAACGGTAAACGAAACTTTTCAACATTTTAAAGTTGCACATAAAACCCATTCACTAGTACGCAAACCGACATCGTACAGATCCACACACACACACACACACACACACACACATTCGCATACGCAAAAGCAAAAACCGCACTTACAGCGGGAGGGGGGAAACCAAAGAAAGAGAGAGAGAGAGAGAAAGAGTGAGCATAAGATGGATAAGGAAAGACAGAGAGAGAGAGAGAAATGTTACATCCATAAATCATTGTAAGGCAAAAATTTTGCAAACACAAAAAGAAAAGAAACCAACGAAGAAAAGAAATATCGTCGTCATACTCCTCATAGCATTTGAAAAGTAAACATGAAAATAGTTTATTTAATGTATGTTATGCAAAATTTACCTAAGCTACCGAAGATGATGTTATTGTTGCTTTCGCTGCCTTTGTTATATGTTATAAACAAATAAAAACGCGCATTAAACGTCAATTTGATTAATGGACAATTGATTTTAAAAATTACACTTGAATGCGTGAAATGTTAGTTAACCTTGTTCTCACAGATCATTTGCTTATTCAAAAAGAAATTAAGGTTAAAGGTATAAATTACATCGGTAGTCGGTCACAACTAACTTATAAACGATCTTCTGATAAAGACATTGATTGTATATTCTCTCTATTTATCGCCCGGACTGACTGACTGACTGATAGAGAAATGCAAAGTTCGTCATTGGGTTTGTAGCAGCTCGCTCACTAACCAACATAAGATTTACGTAGGCATTGCCATAGGCATAACCATAATAGGACAACAAAAGGGAAATTATATTGGTTTGTTTTCCACTCGCCGCATGCTAATGTGAACAGAAGATGTTAGGTAATAAATTATTACAATTTTATATCTCCTCAATACAATATTTGCTTACAAGACAGAGGGAAGAAATATTAATAGCCAATACGATAAACATAGGGCTCATGTGCAAATCGGCAGCAGGCAGTTGTAGGTACTTGTGCATACTAAAATCCATACTCACGTGGCGTGCGGACTTTTTGTTAAGTAAGAGCAATCTCATGACTTGTAGAAATGAAAAGTTGCAGATGAAATTTGGAACCCTTTTCATGTGCATATATACATATATATATATATATATATATATATATATATAGGGGAGGTTGTGAAACCAAGAAAACGCCAACAAATTTTATAAATATACTTAATAACATAAGAGCCTGGATCGATTTCGACCATTTTCTTATATGTCTTGATACATATCACTTTTAATGGAATGGCGAACTTTATCTGCCCGTAAACACGCTCGCGATGGCGGAACAAACGCAATTAAAAAAAGAATTGTGACCGAATCTTCAATACTCACTCATCTAACCTCTATCTTAACAAAAAAAATTCGTAGCAATTGCTTACTTTTAAATATTGAGTGGGTGTGGGCGATTTTTTCATTCAAATATTTGTTGTTCTCCTTCAAAAGTAATGCGCAACAAACGCAATTATTTTTGCTTGTGAGAATAAAGATGTTCTCGGTTTACGTTGTAACGTCGTTGTAGCCTTTCACACATTTGGTCCATTTTCAGCAGCAAAGTTGTGTGCAACTGCTTCCTCTGTCTCTGCCATAATTGAAGCAGACCAAGTGAATATTTATTACACGCAAATGAACAAAGGAGCACAAAGAGGAACACACAAACATGTCCAGATCATTTCAGTATTCGATTCTGATTAGGAATTTCTATATACTCTATACGGTTTTTGCATTTTCTTTCTTGCTATTACAAAATTTTTTTTCCACATTTGCACACACACATCAAAAATTTTCACTGTTCTATCTGTTGTGGTTTATGAGTAATGAGCAAAAATTTCAAATTTTTTTCTTTTTGCTTTCAAAAACCGAGATGTGCTCAGTTTATGCTGCACTGCTGTAGGCGTGCCGTTTCCTTTATTTGGCCAATTTTCAATATCAACTTGCGTACAAGACCGTGTTATATTTTTAGCCAAATTTGAAGCTGAGAAAATCTTTACCACACACAAATCAGCACAGACCGGCAAACAGATCTGTTAAGATTAATTTGGGATTTGGGATATTGATGAAGAAATGTAATGTTACGAAAACCTAAAACCTAAAATCGCAAAAGGCGAAAAGTTCACGTTACAATTAAATACTTTGTAGAGTCTGTTAAGGTTCCTTGCAAGTATTGCAAACGTTCTCATATAATGAATGAATGTCCCCATCAGAATATCCCTATCAGATTCACCTAAACGTGCATTGGGAAATTGATCTCCATGATCCATGGAAAATATTTGTTGTCATATTTATGGAAGCAATGATGGCATTCATTTGCCAGCATGAAGCAAACATAAATATTTCGCATGTAGTTACTTTTCAATTAAAAAAATCAATAATAATTAAATTAGTGGAATTAATATTATAATTAATACGAATTAATATAAATAAGCAATTAACGGAAAACAATATCTTTTGAGTTTATTACGAAATTGATTTCAATAAGCTTTAGCATCGATTGGTAATGTGTTTTGGGATACCCTCGTGTAAACTTTTCTCTTTAATGGCCAATTTAATAGTTCACAAGACCTACTTACTTGCTTACATAGTTAAATTAAAACAACATCCAAACTTATAAACCAATCAATTATCGAACTTTTTTTTTCAATATGCATTAAAAAGCATTTATAAAAAGTGGTTTACTGTTTCTTTTTTTTTTTTTTTTTTCTTCAAATAATTAACTCAACAGTTTTTTTCGCAATAAGGGTTTGTGATTAATCGAATCGAGGTGTTGTAAGAACCTTTGAAGTTGCAAAAATATCTTTTTTCACTTTTTTTCAGACCTTTGCTCAGACGTAAAGAAGTTTTTAATATATGCTATCTACCGTATAGCCATGTAGTTAAATGCGGCATACCTGGGTTCAATTGTCAGTGCGATGGAGCACACTTTAATTATGATTTGATGCGGTCGTAGCTGTAATGAGTTCTCGATCGCCGAAGGCATAGCACTTATTCATTAGACACACACCTACTAAGCAGCGGCCAACTTTGCTCTTTCCACGCTTCTCTCTAAATGTTACCGTGTCACATGTATAGGGGACATCTCTTGAGTGATTGATCACAAAGTAAAATAACGATTGGCAACAGAAATATTAAGTTAACCTTAATATGAGTTCGTTTTCTTTTCTTTTTCTTTTCTTTTAATTTTACACACGAAAGCTTTCCTTTCTAACACAATTCTAGATCTATATTAGATGAAAACATATTCGTTGACAATTAAAACTTTCATTAGCTAACTCTTCAACACAGAAGAGACAGACGAATAGACGCATTGAGAGAATGCTGCTGATTGCTTTCTAAGTTTATTCCGGGCTGTGTTACAAATGTTACGACAAATTCGGTATACTTTCAATTTTCCATAATGGCTATTAAAAAATGCCTGTGTTAGAAGAGGAAACTTAACGAAAGCTTTATCGCATTTAATTAAATTTAATACACATTTAAAAAAAAAGAAATGAAACAAAAAGTTGTATAAAAACAATTCATTTAACAGAAGCACACTTATCCCGTGTGTGGCCTAGCAAAAACCTTCGTACACAAAGGGCAACGAGTACGGATCAGAATATGGTTAAAAGTGACACTCCCTTTAGCAAGAAAACACAGTGACATTACAAAGTTCGCAAACCCCCCATCTCCTTCGCCAATCAAAAGTATATCAAAAATGGAAATGAGATTAAAACTAAAACCAAAACAAAAAAAAAAAACAAAAAAAAAAAACTAAACATGACACTTAAACGTTAAAACACAAAAAAGCAGAATTAAAAACAAAACACACAGACCGTAGATATGCGTGAGTGCCATATATAAACAATTGTGCTCATGTGTGTAAATATTTTGTGTAAATATGTATGGAGGGAGGAATTTTATTTCATATAACATAAACCATTTTAAATAAAATGGTCATAAATACAACAGACCAACAACAATTACCATAATATCAATATTAACTTACGAAAATGAGGGCAACCAAACAGCACAGCCCGGCACAGCACAGCACAGCATAGTACAGCACAGCGCAGTCATTCAATGAAGTCCGTCAGGCATTTAAGTCAGTCAGTTATTTAAGCAAGCAACCGACCGGCAAAACGATATTTTAACTTTAACGGCAATTTTTCTCTTGTTTTGTTTTTTTTTGTTTTTTTTTTTTTGTTGCAAACAATAACATTCATGCAAACATTCTAAACAAACCCTTTTGCAATAATGTTCATGTAACATAAATTATTAAACAGATACAAACGTCCACCAATGCACGCATTGCGAATAAACACACATATCTTTATTTATCTATTTGTGTGTATGTGTGTGTGTGTGTGTGAAAATCTTTAATTATTTGATGGCTTAACATTTATATATATATATATATATGTGTGTGTGTGTATATATATTTATATATATTATTGGTATTCGGTTGTCCCATTTAAAAACAGTGGGTGTGAGTATTGTTGTTATTGTTTTCTCGTCATGAACATGAACAAATAAGCACATGCTTAAGTAACAGAATGCAAAAGTTTTATATATACATATGTATGTATATACACCGAAGTCTCGACTTGCGCTATTTCAGTCTCCAGTTTAAAGACGATCTGCTCATGAATTTTAATATATATAATAAATTCTAAGACTAAAGTCGTACAGCACTAGTTTCTAGAACTATCAGGTTTATGGAAAACTCTACCGTACTTCAGGTTGTCAACCACAATGAGTGAGTTGTTAGTCGACCACTCAGGTGGATTGCTACGAGCTAAGTTCATTAAATTATTTGTTTTTTCCCTTTAATGCCGATTTCCTATATTGCCGACTTACTAAGCGTTATAGTCTTTCAATTTAAAACTTTTTATATTATTAGTTATTTTGCGAAACAAATAAAATTATGTAACGCTCACTACGTTACGAAAAGTGCAACAGCATTCGTATATTTTAATATTATTAGTTCGTGTCGTATAAGTAACAACAAAATGTCTACCGTTTACTATATTTGTATTCGACTTTGTACTAAAGTTGTTCATCACGAAATGAAAATAAATTTGCTTCATGTAATTAATACTCATACGTCCCAAATGTCAGCAGTATGTTGATAATAAGAAATTTGTACTGCGTTACTATTGCGAGAATTGTCAGAACTGTCACGTCTCATTTTTTTGCTTTTAAACAAACTAAAAAATGATTTGCATACTTTACGGGGTAACACCGCTTTTTTGGCGTGGAAGGAAAGATCTTAGAATATAAAAAAAAACCCTGCGAAAAACTCGAATGAAAAGCATGAAAATTATTAGAATTTCGTTTCGGAAAAACATTCAGTTTAAGTTTCCAAAGGTATTAAAGGCATGTTAGTTTATTATAATAAATTTTATTTTATTTCTTTTCATTAAGATGCAATCGTAGGACCACAAAGATACCCGGCTATATTTACATATTCCTCTTCCTTTTCACTCCTTGAATTTGTTTTTTTTTGTCAAAGGTACTTCCTTTGCTGCGTTTATCAAATACATAACTAACAGCTTTTACATGTCAGCTGTTGGGAAATGATTGACCAAGGAGCAAGAAGACTTATAATTTAATCTCATAGCTCTCATTAAGAATTCCATTTCAAATTTTTAATTTCTTAGTAAAAACATTAGTTAACTCATATTTACTCAATGATCGTCGTGATGAGGTTACCCTAACATTTTGATGGTAAACGGTTTCAAATTCGACATAAATAGGATAGGATAGAATATTAGGATGCAAGCAGGGATTGGTTTAATCCGGACAGTCTCTTTGGAGCAACTCGGTATAAAGTCCGAATTTCGAAAAAGTTTCTTTTGCGGTATTTAAGGCATCTACTAAGGCAACAAAAAAATCTTTTTTCTAATTTTTGATCTAAAAGCTATCCATTTATTTTTCTTAATAAACCACATTTGTGTTGAATAATGAATTAAATTAGCACACTCTCTCCATCAAAAAGCAGTCACTAGGAGGACGGTTTCAAAAGAGAAACGGTGTTTGACGAATGTGCAGCCAGTTCTAGGGCTGTTTAGAATTTCATAAATTATGTAAAATGTGACCCACCGCTGAATGGTGGCGGTATGTATACTCGTTTTATTTTTTCTCATAATGTATGTAACACCCAAAAGGAAGCTTCAAAGACCCTATGAAATATAAATATTCTTGATCAGAATGAAATGATTAAACCACGTGTTCTCCGTCTACGTGTCTGTGTGGTGTTTATTGTTGGCATCTTCCTAATCGCAAAAATTAAAATATCGACTTCAAATTTTATGAAGACATTGGAAATTTTTGCACGCAAGTTAGTATTGAAAATGGATCAAATTGATCAGAGCAGAAGCGCGCAGTGAAGCATAAATTGAACGCAACCCCGGTTTTGTTTAACGAAAATTTGCGATTTGTTGCTCATTACTCACAAATTACAAAAGTTACAAGGCTGAAATTGTCCACATTTACTTTACGAAGCATTGACGCCTTACGTGCAAAAACGGAAACCATCCGCCGTATCCACCCACAGTTACAAGTGATTAAATTTTGTTTTCTTTTTTCACTTTTTTGAGGTTTTACGTGTACTTATCATAGGGCAAATAAGACCAACTTGTCAAAACTATTTTCTACATTCCCCAAATGAAGATATATTATCTGCCTAAGAATGGGTTAATTCTAACACGAATTTGGTAGACATCGCGATTACTTTTTTCTTCATAATACCAGCAATATGGGTATCAAAGAAAAGAACTTGGAGAGCAGAATGCGAAAAGCATAGTGATGGGTACGCGAGATTCGGCCCCCGCCAAATATAATTTCCTCACTTGTTTTTGTTTTATACAAGTTTTCAATTTTTTGTAACTCCTTCGCGTACTTATTGTCCTGAAGGTGATCTGAAAGTCTAAGAGTGTCAAGATGCATAACCTTAGCAACGAATGATAGTCACTAATGACTGGTTGAAAACATGTGCTGTCTCGTTGCAACAATGTGTTCAGCATCGATATACGTAATTGCAAATCACAAAATTATTTATAAGCCGCTATCAGTTCATTTCAGTGGCGAGGATGATTAATGAGTGCAAACTTTTAAGCTTAACTTCTTAACGATCACGACGCCCAGACAATTTTTTTACTATAATATCATAATATGTATACATAAATATGTACAGTAAGGGAATACATTAATTTAAATGAATGATCATGAGGTGACGCAACTGATATTAAATAATACTATGATTACTCAATAAATTATCCTTAAGTTTTGATCGACAGTACGTATGATCTCATCGAAACATTGCTCTCTCGAAACTTGGATATATGTACCAAAAATATCATATAGAGCGGGAAGTGGGAATTTTCGCTAAGCTTCCTGCACTTGATTGCATCATTCAAAGAAGAGCAGTCGCACTATATGAATTCAGCACGGACGCACAATTTGACGGGGATGTGCTATTTCAACTACCGCGTAGGGTAATCTCGTTTTGATTACTATTTCTTTTATTTTTTTGTCATCACTAATCACATGGGCGACATCTCCTATATGAGTAACATATAATAGTGGTCACAAAAGAGTGAGGAAAGAGAGGAACATATAGAGAATGGTCGCAATCTACTGAATGTCTTGTTCTTATCAATGACTTATGGACTGTCTGAGTAGCACTTACATTTTTATAACAATACCAACAAATAGGTTTAGGAGAAGAAAAAGAAAAATAGTGCATAGTTAGGTTAGCAGGAGATCGATCCGATCATGTGATCAACTTAACAAACTTCAATGAAAATTCGTATTTTTATCAAAACATCATCATCTGTCAATTAATGCACGCTCTATGCATGCAATTATATAAATGTGTGCATACACTTTTCATCTGATCAGAGGACAAATGAAGAAATGACAAAAATGCACAAACAGATGACACGAGCTACTTTCATTAATTTCCTTCCTTTTTGATTCGTATTAATAATGCAAATCGAGGCTTACATGTATGTATATAGTCTTTAATAATTTGCGCTTGTATCGTTACAATCGAGCATTTTTGTAATTTATATGCCCTGGGAAATCGATGTGAGCTTGATAATGTGATTTTGATATAAAAAAAAAAAGAAAAAAAAAAACAAAAACAAATGCTTTCAACAAAATATGATACGATTTTGTTTTTTCTACCAATTGTTGTAATAATATTATTATGAGAGAATTTCAAATACAATTATATTGAAATCATATATTACTAGCATTTATGTGTGATATCGCTTGATATTGGTTACATTCTGTAGTGGTTTTATTTTTTTTTTTTTTTGTTCTTGTAGTCAGTCATAAATTAGAAAAAGTCAATTTATTGTTGTACAACATTACTGACATATCAATAAATTAATATTTCGATTTTATTCTTGTTGTTGTTAGTGTTCTTATAATTTCTTGTGGAAATAATTATTTTTACGGAAAACTAAATCAATTCAAATCGAAAATTACTTGAAAAGATGTGGGAGCGGTTTAATGAGAAATGGTAACAGAAGGAACTCACTCAGCTTATAGATACAAGGCAGCGACAAAATTGACAGAGTTTTACATACTGACATAAAATTCGTAATTTTTTCTCAAGATGAATAACAATTTCAATACCTTATGCTATAGGATTGAATTAAAAACAAGTACAAATATTATAGTGGATCATGGATCAGCAATAAGTACTCTACACCTTTCCGCTTAGCACGGTTATACATATAATGACTGTTCAAAATAGAGCACTATATGGAAAGTAGTCGAAAAGGTGGTTCAACCCGAACCATTTTCAAGAGCATTCGTTCTTGGACCAAAACAGATCGGTGTACCAAATTCCTTCAAAACATTAAAAGATTTCGGCCTGTAGGTTAAACAGAAGAATACAAGACGGACAGGCGGTCAGGCATGGTGCTGAATTCGAAATATGATTCGGAGTCGATCGAATATAATAAAAGGTGGATCGATCTCAAGTTCTTGTAGATGCTACGCTCCTAAGCCATAAAATTGCTTTATTTTCACAAACAATTGCAAAAGTTTGCCTATGAAGGAAGACGGGCAACGTCGCGCTGCGTATTGTTCAGTAGATCATGATCATGTCGTTGATTTAGTTAGCGTAATTGCTACTTTGAATCTACCAGAAACGCGTTCAAGGGTTCAATTTTCAATTTTGAAGAGATTTTTTATTTCATCTCTAAAGAAAAAAATCTCTGAACATTTCTATTGTCTTGCCGTGAACACGTATTTAAGCATTTTTTATTAGCTTAAGTTTCGGCTTTTCCTTGCCAAGTTATCCATAAAATGTTAGGTACTCGTATATGTTATACGGCTTCATGGCTGCGTCCGAAAAAGCTACTTGTTTGATCATTTCAAAAATGTGTCTTGAACCCCGGAAATACTGCCTGGGCATGCGCGATTTTTAACTTCTCGGCTACCCATACAGACATGTACTTGGCGAGTTATTTGCTTTTAGTTGTAAAAACTGAAATAATAGCAAAAATTGCGATTTTTTATTTAGAAAAGTTGCGTCACAAGTTTATGTTAAAGTAACTACCGAAACCTTATCAATCAAGTGGCGAGTTTTACTTAATTTGCCGAATATATGTAATTATGATGTACTTATGATAGTAATTAGGGTAAAATCGCTTCGAAAATTGTCAATCGTATCATAGCAAAATAAACATTCGATTACTTATAAAGTCTACTTTAATTGATTTTAACGTAACGAAATTCACTTTTCATTAACTAATTAATGCAGAGCACATTCTGTGCAGTTTTTTTTTTTTTTAAAAATCTTTTCATTAAATTTTCGAAATAAATAAAACTTTGACTTTTTCTAAAAGATCTACAAAATCTGCCATATGCATATGCATGCATACATACATACATACGTACATATGAATACATTTGTAAACCTTAACTACGCCAAGCCGAACATCGATCGTAAAAAAAAAAATTATATTAATATGAAAGTAAACACCTGTTAAATTTCGTATCGATTGGTATGCAAATAACGCAGAAAGAGGTACACGGGCATACAACTTACACCAGCGTATAACTTTGCACAGAAATATTCTCCGTATATATATTCTCTATAATATATATATATATTAAACGTATCATACGTATGTCTGTCTATTGAGTTTTATTTCTGAAGCTCGCATTCGATATTGAAAAATGTGACAATGAAGGCCACTGTATAAGGACAGCAAAAAATTAAATATATATTTCTGTTTACTGCGAATTGTTTTCCTGCTCATTTACTTGCTTAGAGAATTCTGCGACTGTTACCGAATCGGATGGAATATTGTGTGCATGTAACAAGTGATAAATGATTAGTCTTCATTGACTATTTGCCACAACGCAATTACATGTTAGCGTTTGTACGGACGGCAAAATAATATCATTTCAAAGTTAATTTTCTTTGTTTCATACTTTGCGCGCGCGTGTGTGTATGTATGTGTGTGTGTATGTGTGTGTGTGTGTGTGTGTGTAGTACAAATGTCCATTCGATTCAATATAAATTGTAAAATTATTGCAAATATAATAATCATTAAGAACTATAAAGAGCGTATGTTTGTATCAAAGTCCAAACTTATATTTCCTAAAGTGAATTTAAATGGCAATTATTAGGCGGTCGGCAAAGTTCTTAGAAAATTAATTAATACTGATAATATGTATATATATATATATATATATATATATATGTGTGACATAATTTATTACACATAGACATACGTATATATATATATATATATATATATTGTATAAATAATGTATTCCATTAATAATAAATAATTCTTCATATCATATATACTGTGATTTAGTCGACTTAGGGTATATTCAAAAGTTAATAATAAGAAAGAAAACTCTCTTCCACCATTCACGTAAAATAGTTTTAATTTGTCCATTTTTTCATCCTGCCTTTACAGCCACATAGCATTTGGCATTGGACTCTCTCTCCTTCGGTCGTTGTTTCCTTTCAAATCCTTTACACTCTCTTTTCTACTTTCTAGTTACATGACATTGCGTTACGTACGACAGAACACATAAACATTGCATCCGTAAGTTGATTAATTAAGCCACACAGCTAAACCGAACTTTCAGTCTCTTCCTTATGCAACGAAAGAAGAAAATGGATATTCACGTTCCAAAGTTTGTTATTTTTGTTTTTTTTTTTGGTTCACTTTTTTTTTATGTTTGTTCTATTGGATACCCTGCACAAAGCAGTTGATGTTTGTATCAACGCTAATATGTTTTCTTTATCGTTTCTCTTGCATATGCGACCATCGTACACAGACTTCGTATTGACAAATGGCACGCCAAAGAAACGAATGACTCACAAATGTTTATGAATATAATCATCATGGAAATATCAAAAATCTCGATAGACACCTGGTCTGTAACAATGATGATAAAGGCAAACATAAAAAGAACTCTTCACAAGTAATTTCCAATTATTTTCTCATTATCTTCTAGTAAAGCACAGGTTTACTGCTTACGTTAGCGCGTGAAAGTATTTTATTTAAAAAATTCAAATATTAGTGCATTTCGAGACATCCTTTGCCTTATGTCTCTTAACTCTTTGACATAAATGAGATTTTCTAAAATTCCTCATGCTTCTTCTTAGTTACATACCAATATGATCGGAAAGTTAGCTAATTAAGAAATAGCGTCACAGTTTCTCAATACAACGGAGCCGATTTATTGATCAGTTGAAAATATTTATTTGTTTTCCCTATAAATTCTTCATTCATCAAATAGACATTTCATCGAAGGAATGGAATGTTTTCGCAAAACGTTTGCCTCGGATAGCTTCACAGAAACCATGAAATATACATATATTCTTGATCGACATGAAATTCTGGATCGACCGAAGCTTGTCGCTCTATGCGTCTTTCTAATGTCTGTAGTAAACGTCCTCCCGTTCGGAAAAATTAAGACATCAACTTGATATTTGAACTCTTCTACGTTGCTTTCTATTCAAAATTTTAAACACACAGGCAGCTATAGGGCAACGTAAACTGACAACACTTCCACATCGCGGATTTTCGCTCATTACTCGCCAATAACAATAGATACACAATAAGAGTTTTCACGTTTATTCTACAAAAATGGGAAAAATCGGCCACGCCCGCCTAATATTGTAAAGTATCGAAACATATTTTCTCTCGATCTATTCGTTTACGATAAAGATGCTGTGTACACAATATTCGGTTTTAGCCAAGTATAATTTTTTTACGCGGTCTTTGTAGATCCCTCCATCGTTATATATCTCGCATATTGACAGGTCTAATATAGTTCAGTAGAATAAAAAATGGAAATGTATATATTGTTATATACCTTTTTTCTCGCCTTTAGATGCCTACTTGCTTTGTTAAATAAATGATAAAATACTTTTTAGCGGGTAACCAAGTACCGGTACAAGATTATAATGAGCAAATGTTTTAAAACTCACGTAGATAATTTAAATTTGTAATATATATCCAAAGCAAACTACAATTTACCATAGCACAGCTTATTAGGAATTTTAATGTAATCGAGACACAATGTCTTTTTTCGAAAAGAGCCGCAAATAAATTGTTGTTTCAATGGCTTGGCGTCAATCCAAGTGTAGCCGCAATTCATTCATACGAATTGGCTGGCGTCAAACTTTGATCATCGTGCCCGCTACCGCTGCATTAAAACGTTTAATTATACACGAAAATTAATTTCTAAATTTCGATAAACTACCTAAGCAAAATTTTCCCGCAGCTACTTACTCGCCCAACTTCGCTATTGGATTATCTCTCTTAAAATCTCATTATCACTTACGCACTATCACTTGGACTTATCATTAAACTACTTTCACTGCTGCTGAAGTCTGTCTCGTATGTTTAAAAAAAAAAGAGAAAAAACATTTGATTTTGTCCTTAGTTTGTTTATATGTATCTTATTGAAATTTTCTGTCGTTATAAACGTAAATTCTTGTTACGTTAACGCTACGAAGAACTAGTCGCCTTGATAGCTATAGCCACAAGTATATGTATTTTAAAGATATTACGTATAAAGACGCATAATTAATTTTTTTTTCTTAATCAATTTCATGTTAATTCTCTGTTTTTTTTTTTTTTTGTTTTTGTGTTTTTAAAGTAAACACATATAAAAGAAACGTATAGAGAAAATATCCGTTCTTTGCCGCTTATCAGTTATCTCTTTATGGAAATTTATGGCCTGTAATCGCATTTCTTGTATACATACATACATACCATTATAGTCTTTTCTGTGTATGAGTCTACTTTAACATATATATATATATATATATATATATATATATATATATATGTACGCAATAAACTAACTTTGATAAAAAAGAAAGAACCGCCTATAGCTTGAGCAGTCAGTCATTGCAATCTTTTATAAATCTTAAGCCATTGTACGATGCAAGTTTTGATTTGATTTGCTTAGGCAAGTCCGGCAAATGAAACTTCCTTCCTGTGTATGGTTTTTCTTTCTTTCTTTCTTTCTTTATTTTATTTTTTTCTTTTTTTCGATTCTTTCTTTACTGATCATTAATAAATTTTTTCTATTATTATTCATATCAAGTCAAAGTTAAAGTTAAATTATAGTCTTTATCTTTGTAAACATCAGGCGTCGTATATACATATATATGTATATATATATATATATGTACATATATAAATACATAAAAATACATATAAATACATATATAAATACATATATATATATATATATATATATATATATATATATATGTATATATATATATATCTAAAATAAATGCTTGTCATTGTGTTCTTTTAGAAAATTTCTTTTGCTTCGTTTACAGTAAGTACGTGATGCGTATATGTTCGCCTGCTTCTCACGAAATTCTTACCTTTCAATACTTAATTGTTATTTTAAACATTTCGCTATGCATATGCGTAGTTGTGTGTATGTGTGTGCGTGTGTGTGTGTGTGTGTGTGTGTGTGTGTGTGGATATGTGGGCGCTTAAGAATTTATTTTACATATTCCAAAATTTCAATTTACTTTTGTGTTAAATTTTTCTTTTCAAACTTAATTAATTATTAAACATTCGTAATATAATTTATGAAATTACGAATTAGTAAATGAATGGATTTAAGCAGAAAAAGGTTGTGCGTAGGCGGACGTATCGAAGAATTTAGAAACTTAGCTGAAATAAATTCTTTATGCACCACGTGCGGAATTATTTTAGCACCATGACCCACGCTATGTTTATACGAAAATGGTTACCGCACCTATGCCTCGTGCGGCCAAAAAGTCGCATTGGTAGTTATTGTTCGTAAATAAGCGAATAACACAGACAAATTTTCCACTGCCTTCTACCGCTTATATAATGCTCGTGCAATTTCTGCCTTATGTTAATAAATGAAACATACTGCACCGTGTCTTCATAAATAACTGCAACTTTGTGTTAAATGGTGTTCTCAGCAATGACAAAAAAGAAATTTTTTATTTTCTCAAAGGTGCGTTAGCGTTTTTCTGCGTTTCAAATTGTTCGTTACACGCGAACAAGCTTCTTAGGACAAATAAAGAACGAACTTTCATCGTGACAAGACAATTTTTCGACACTCATTACTTAGATGACATACAATAACTGTATTGTCAACGTACGCTACTCATACATTTCTAGATATTTAAGGCTACATCTAGTGCTTACTCGATAAATATTTATTCCTAACCTAGTGTCTCGATATTTACCATTGCAGTTAAGTTTACAACTTGCACTACGGCTGACACTGCAGCTTACACTACGGCTGACACTGCAGCTTACACTACGGCTTACACTACAGTTTCCACTATGCTTTAAACTACGCAGGTTTACGTTACAGCCTACATTGCAATTTATAATATAGCTTACACTACAACTTATCCTATAACTTACACTATAGCTTACAGTGCAATTTATACTCGAAATGACTCCTTTTAAATTTTATACTAAACTTGCAAACTCGAAATGGTGGTTTGGTATAAGCTGTGTAGGCAATTATGTAAACCGTCAGATTCCAATTTCACTCTTCTCATAGCAATCGATTAGATCCCCTTCCTATATATATATATATGTGTTATTAAAAGTACTTCTCTTAATATTTCTCACCATGTTTTCTTTACACAATTTTGATTTTCGCGGAGTACTGGGAAACTTTATAGCATAACTAATACGTTAAATATCCGTTACGCAATACAAGAAGCAGAAAGAAATAGAGCAATTCAGCAATAATATTAAGATGCCTGTGGCACTTTGCTTTCTTCTTTTTCTTGCTTACCTTCTTCACATATCCAATTAAATGAAGTTTTATTCCATTACCAGCGCAGTAATGTCACCTCCTTAGTGATAGAAAAGAATCTTAAAAATTCAAAGGAATTCTCTAAACCATTTCGTTTCATTGAATGCTGAAGCCGAATACAACAAAGTCGTGTAAGATAAGGGTATAATTTTACTTCCATCAGTCAAAAAAAGAAGAAGCGTAAATAATGACAACCATACAGCATCAGAAACTTGAGTTATTTCTACCGGTTTTCACGAGAAAAAATTAAAAAATAAAATAAAATTCGTTACTCTAAGCATATAAGAAGTTGACAATAAAGAGGAGCAGTTTCTTTTTTAGTCACGCTGCCCGTGAAAATTAACAGCCCAATAAACGGCAACGCTTGATATTTTGAGCATGAGAATACAAAATGCCATCCGCTGGACAGGGCATGTATTCGATATGTTGAATAATAAGCAATAGGTTTAGTTAATAGTTTAGATATTTTAAGCCTTTGCAAGAAATACTTCACCTCAGTTGGCATCTGAACCATTTACACCACCCATATCCAGCAGCGGTTCTAATAAAACTTCTCCGTCCTGTGCGGGACGGAGCTCCTAAGTCTCGCGTACAAGCACACAACCGTGCATACGGAAGAGCTTAGATGCGCATAGGTGCCGAGAATGGGTCCGCCATCCTCACCAACGAGGTCATCCAATCTTAGTAAAGCCACTCATGCACTGCACATCATATCACCGTATGCTTGCTTCGTCACCCCTGTCGAAGCGGTATGCAGTAGCCTTTACAATCACAACTCACATTATACGCACTTTCAGTTCGAACGTATGCTGTCGCTTTTCCTTTTCCTCTGTCGGGCATGGATAGTTGCTTAAATGTTAACAAATCGCCAGCGAATTTCGTAGCTCCCTGGCAAAATGAAAGCAATCGATTGCCATAGAAGACTGCTTAGATGAACCGACCTTCTATGGATGTAAAAATATTTCAATTTATGCATCACTCTTCGCCTATCATTATATTAGGCTTTGGCTGCATTATGTTTTAATAACAAGTTGCCGTGTGTAACGTAATCTAGCAACGTTGCATTAGTGATTTGTAATAGGATCGTTACGCTAACAAAGCGTTTTACGTTTACATAATGGTTGAAAACACATTTCAGACACACTACAGTATCGAATGGCGTCCATTAGAAAAATACAGAATCGTGTCGGATTCATTCCTTCAACTCTGTCTTATGTAATAGTAATATAACTTTTATAACATATTTTTTAACTTCCATAACATTGATTAAGTTGCTTATGTGTACAAGTGCTTATACTAAATGTAGTTGAAAAATTTCTTATCAGATTTCGATCATTTATCAATTAAGCGCTATGGGTCATTGAAAATTCCTGAAAATATCAAGATATGTTAGAGTGCATTAAAACTACTCCATCCAGCCATCGACTTATTATACTTATATAAGAAGTTTACTGAGCTCTATTGAAGAGCTCTATTTAAGAGTTGAACTCGAGAGAAAATTTTAAATCTTTTTTTTTTTCTTTTTTTTTGTTTTTCATTTAATTAAAAATCGAAAAATATTGAAAAA
Organism: Glossina pallidipes; assembly: GCA_000688715.1. Lineage (NCBI taxonomy): Eukaryota > Metazoa > Arthropoda > Insecta > Diptera > Glossinidae > Glossina > Glossina pallidipes. Next base: position 1,412,560 of record KK499773.1, on the reverse strand, counting down.
GCGCCCACGGGATTTGTGTAAACAGATCATTAAATATTAATAAAATTCTGAATCAAATGGCGCCAATAACACTACACTTAAGTGCGTAACAAATCCAAAGGTATTTTTCATTTAATCAGAATTGAAATTTTATTATAAACATAAAAACATAGCGACGATAAATACTAAAATATATTTTCTTTTTCTTTTATTTCTCTTCATTTGCAGGTAAGTTTTGCTGTTGGTAAACCTAGTCGCCTAATAAAAACTTGTAAGTTTTTACTTTTATTTCATTATTATTACAATATATGCAAATGTATTCACATATATTACCTTTGTCCAAAAACTATAATCTTTTAAATAATATAAATTTTAAGTTCACCTCAACATAGTGTTTTGATGTCTACAAATATATATATATAGATATATGTACGTATCTATATATATATAAATATAAGTCATCAGACAGATGGGTATAGTTGGTTAAGATACACAACAGTTTAAATCTTGTCTTTCTTTTTTACGTAAAGTTTGCGTTGTGCGTAAATGTTTCTCAGATCACACACAGTTCTTCTCCTTACATCGCACACAATAGTGCCGTAAATATCTATCTATACACTTCGCTGTTTGAGGGAGCGAGTTTGACAAGAGAGACAAAAGGAACACGCTCAATGTGCTTTTGAAGAAGTGACAAATACTTTTCGAAATTTTGCTCAGAAAAAAATTTACTGCAAAAAAAAAAAAAGCATTTGTTACGAAAGGTATTTTCAAAATTATTCCAATCATTTTCGTCCATGGCATAACTAACCTCAGCAACATAGAGAGATTTATCGAATTTCAATAAAACACTCGAGCCAACGTTTTAGTTACAAACAACAATACCCTAACACTCACACACATACGATTACGATATCCTTGGCTTGATTACGAGAGGATGTAATATGTATACGCAAGAATTGAAGCAGAATGTGGATATAATTAGTTTGTTGAGAAACGTCTATTGCATCCTGTCGGCGGACAGTGGCAAATTTATTATTTAAACATTAGATTTTGAAGATTATGACTGAAAGGCAGTACCTATAACAATTGGTAGAATTTTCCCAAGGTCGATAATTGTTCATTGTCTTGACGATGCGACGAAAATATCATATATCGAGTTTGAAGAGAGGAAAATGCTATTTTCATAAATTCAAGAGTGCTTTGCACATGTCCCCACTATATATACCCGGTAATTGCAATTGTTTTGAAATATTGCTGATTATAAGGGCGGCAGCGTTTTTTTTTTTTTTTTTTTTTAAACAATAAAGAGATATTACAATTTGGTCATCCAGACATGATTACAGCCTGATCATCCAAACTATTGTTTATCGTTAGCCCTATTTTGACGTTGTCATAAGAACGAAAGAATGAGCTACCCAGACAGACAATGGACTAGTGCTACCTTGTAATTTTTTTTTTTTTTTGCCACTATTTCTCTATTATTTTAAGTGATCGCTTAAATATTTGATGGATTGAATTTTTTTTATTTAATTCTTCTCAACGATGCTTCTGTTGGGCTCGGAAAACTGGTCACACACACAGTTTGATCCTTCTAAGTAAAAAAGCATGAACTTGAAGGCGTAGATCTACGGGTTTAACAAAATGATCATCTAAGATTTTTTAATATAGCTTGAGTTTGGATTACGTTACTGTATTAAGTCCATTTTTCATCACAGCCGTCTATAACCTCCAATGTTCATTAACGCAATAGGAAAACTGACGCTTCCTGTCAATAGCGTTTTTTATTTAAGCTAAAAACTATGTCTTCCGCATTCCGGCGAAACGATATCTACTGCGGCGTAAAGTCGAAACGTATTGCTTTCCTGTAAAATAGCCATTGCCGGCGATTTTGCCGTCTGCTCGAGATTCTTTCACGATACTTTATAGAGCATTTTTAAAAAAATCAAAAAATTGTTCTGGATCCCAGACAAAAATTCGCATATTCATCACCAAAAAAGTACACTTTCGGAGGATCCATTTCCGATCCTCAGACAATAGAAACAGCGACGATGGTTACATAAATTGAAATGCATTTTGCTACAATAACCTAAAACCATAAAGAAAAATAAAGCAAATTTAATGAAACGGAAATGCAAGAGCTCTTTGTTGAACACATACACGCCTTGCGATGATAACGAAACTGTAACTGTAAGTGAAACTTTTAATCGGAACGTTAGGAAAAAAGAAATAAATAAAAGAATTACATGCGGCACAGATATTGAAAACACAAGTGTTCACCATGAATACACCACCAACCAGTTCTAGTATATGCTATGAAATGATAAAGTTTAATAAACAACAACATAAGTAAATAAAGCTACGCTCAGAAATGGTCGAATCCCTCATATCCACTACTCTGCATATCTGTGATTAATACAAATATATATAAAATATTGTAAATTAATCGAAAATCACCAGATCAGATGTGTTTTACAAAAAGGGCGAAAAGTTGTTACGTTAGACGTTAATAAAAATTTTTATTTTGAAAAATTTTGAATCGATTTGCTATTACAACCGATAATTTTCAGTTAACATTTCAAACTGATCTATGAAATATGCAGAGACTTAGCATTGTATCTTCATTTCCGCGATCACTTACCTTTAGAAACCGGAAGATGGGAGGACGACCGAGCAAACTAGGACTAGCACGTTGACCGCAATATATAATACTTTTGACACAATCAGTGCACCGGGCAAGCAACTGAAACTGACATTCATTGAAATTTTGCAAACGAATTATACATAGACGCAAGCACATCTGCTGAATACAGAGTATAATCGAAAAAAATTGCTTTTTTTTTTTTGTTTTTTTCTTAATATTTAACAACATCTGATATATGTAGATACGTGCGTGTATGATACGTGCGGAAAAATTTTTTCAACTAATAAATTTATTTTCGTATACGCATATATTTATTGAATATTACATGCTATGCACCATATAAACAAAAGCAACAAAATAACGATAACACAACTTGTCATCAGCATGTCACATTGATATTGCTATGTGTGTGTATGCGTGTGCGTTCGATTACTAAATAAATTAAAAAAATGTCGTATTCATAAAATGAAGTTGTAACTTATAAATGACAAAAATTTTATGTGTTTCTCTGTCTGTCTGTCTTTCTTTATGTGAACGTATTCAGTTTTACTTCATGTTAATATTCCGTAAGGTAATCCGTTCGCTTGTAAGTGTTTGTAAATGTTTCGAATGGCATTTATAAGATTACTTTTTTTTATTTATTTATTTATTTATTTTTTTTTTATTTTTATTATTAAATCGTTAGTTATTTTTATATCGTTTCACAGTTTTGCAAGTATATTTGATATGATAAGATATTAAACTATTTAATAAAGACCGAGTAAAAAGCACACTATCCGCTTTAATCTTTCGATTAAATACTTATTACACTAACAGTACAATATATTTTACGTGATTCAAAAGGAATCGTATGCACATTTGTTTAAATTACTTTAATACGTCGAAGATGTATCCACGCACTTAACATAAAACGAAAGAAAAACTTTATTGAATTTTTACGATTCAATTTTTTCACGTTTATCGGTTACGTTAAAAAAAATTAAGACTAGTTTCACTAAAACACAAATCGACATCGACAAGTGTTTGAGGAAAATTAGAAAAAAAAAAAAAAACAAAATAAGAAGAGACTCCTACTTAAATGTATAAGTCTCTTATGAAAGTTGTTCTCACGTTGCATTCAATCCGCTAACGAAAGTGCTCTTAATTATTCAAAAGCTCAGCGAAATCGCATCGGGAAAATGTGAAAAGCGTTTAATGGATGAACAACCCATGGCATGCAACATCAATGAGTTTGAAATTATACTTAAGATCAAATTTAGATTTTTGATCGGCCCACTGACATGCTCCAATCAGTACACCCACCTCTTGTTAATGATGGCTCTTACCTACAATTGTAACAAACGGACATGTAGCTGTCAAACCTCTTTGTCAATCCTTTACACGGTTAAACTTTTCTTTTTTTTTAACCTACCATTAAGGCCTTAATTAATTTGCAATAAATTCATACAAAGTAGTATAAATAAAAAACAAGTAACTATAGTGGGACACGTATCACCATTAAATATCCTATATCGATCTTTCAAAATAAGGCCTTATATGGCCTAATGGCGCGATCCGAATCATTTTCAATGGCATTCACCGTTGGACCAAAACATGTTTGTGTTCTAAAGCTCATCAAAATATCCCATAAATTGCGACCTGTGAGGTTAACACAAGAAAACAAGACGAAAAGACGGACAGACAAGTTACATCGATTCAGAAAGTGTTCGTGATCTTGAAAGAAGAGAAAAATATTTAATAATTTCAAATAATGTAACGTCAAGTCTATCTCGACATAAGGGTCGCTGTAAGAAACACGACGACGGAATATGAGAGAAAACGGTTGAATCACCCTACCTATACTTTTAAACTCCATGAATTTGACTGTAATAAAAATATAAAATGCAAGTTTAAAGAATTTTCCCCTAATCGATAGATTGAAGGCGTTGCCAATTTGTCAAAACGTTTGCAACACTCAGAAAGAGGCTTCGGCGGCCCTACAAAGCATAGTAGGCTCGAAAGCGAAGAAATCGCACACCCCCTACATCTTCACTTCCAACTTAGGTTGCAAACATAACTTGAATTCAACTAAAGTACACACTGTTAGCTTTTGAAAAACACATAATGCTTACACTTGACCTTCAAAATCATTACAGTAGCAATAAAACAATAGAAATACCCGAAATCGCCCGCTCCCGGTAACGCTATTTCCGCGATTTTGATCTGGTATAAAAGAACACGAATCGATAGGATTGACATGAGACAATTCAGAACAAGAAAATAGATACCACACCGGAAACAGCATCTCAAGAAGTTACACTAACTGAAGCTGGGTAGAAGTACAGCCACCGGTACGACAATTAAATTTAAGCCGATATGCTGTTCGACATGTATACCGGGTATATCGAGAAACCGGCAGCTATACCCGGTGACGAGAAAATGGCGGAAAACGTGTTACAACACAGTGTAATGACCGCTTACTGCGATTGAATTCAGTTCAACTTGGATAGTAACTCTAGGAAGCTAGAAGAATGGAAGCCGCAGTCGGTATGATAGCGCACAGACCAGCAACTTGAAGACCAGCTATAGAAGGTCGTACTATACCCTGACGAGTGCAGGATGTGTCTTCATAATAACGACGGACGAAGAAGAGTGTACCGAAGACCTGGCGACACGTTTTGCACAACGCTGCACCTCTAAACGTGTCTGATATGGCGGTGGCTCGTGCATGTTCTGTGAAGGCACGTAACTGAAAACGAATAGCGAACTTGTGTTTATCACAGAGTCCAATATGGACCGCCAATCAAGTCGATTGATTCCCCGACGCTACATCGAAGAAATTCTGGAAGAACGCGTAGTGCGTTTTTCGCGATCCCATCACAGTTCAATATAATTTTCTCATTGGTTTTGTTAAGTTTTTGCCAGATGAACGGGCGGATCTCAGAATCTCACTCTAAACAAAAATACGTTCTTTTTGTAGGGTCCCCAGTTCAAATCTATTGCATGTCGAATGACAATAGGTTTTATATCATTCGTTTGACTGTAACTCCTAAGAAAGGTTAAGAAGTTTTTTGTTTATCTTAGAGGGTGGACGGGAAACTTTTTCTCACAAACTATGAACGGCTGTACTAAACCTTATACGATTCGATACTCGAAGCAACTGTCGTCAGTTTTTTGTTTTTCATATTCCCTTAAAAACACAGAATCGTATGTGCTTCTGCCTTACAAACGTTTGAAACAATGCGACATCATAACTACTGCTAAGCGAAACTATTAACAGAAACTTTACCCATAGAAATAATGAGAATTGAAGAGCAGACCAATTAACAGCGTTACTACTATTATTGATAACAGACACACAAAAATTTCTCGAGAATCTTCTAATCTCAATTTTAAACAAAATGTTGGAACATCTATGTACTTCGTTATCCCTGGCAAAATGCTTAAGCTTGCGGTACTTTGCACGTTTATGTTATGGCGCGGGACTACTTTTTAGTAGGGAATACCGTGAAAAATGAGAAGGAGAACAAAAACACCAATAATTAGGAATTTTTCGTAGCCCGCTTAAGGGGGCGTATACCAGCTATAATCTTACGCAATCTGAAAACAAATGATACTTTAAATGAAATGATATTTTATTATAAGCAATTTGTCATGTCATTACAAAAAAAAATGGAATTTTATGCACAAACACTGGGTCATGGAATTTTTTTCGCATTTTTTGCAAAACAAATGGATTACGGATTTTATTGCAAAATTGTAGTAACTTTATTGATTTGCTTGTCAATAAACTTAAAGACATTGACAGTAGCCTGACTACTAGTCTAGCAGTCTATTTGCATGGATTGCAAGTATTTATATATGCATGTATATATATATATATATATATATATATATATATATATGAACTGAGCTATTACATCAGCTGTAGCGGTGTCACGGTAGTCAGATTAAAATGTTCTCTCTTTAGCTATGACCGGCAATGACAAATAAATTACGGACAGGTTATTTGCATCTGTGTACGTTTGTATGTATGTATGTATGTATGTATGTATGTATGTATGTATGCTTGTATTCATGCACATATACATAAATACTTGCAATACATGCAAATATAAATATATATATGTATATATATATACGTGTGTGTGTTTATATATATATGTATATATATATATATATTACCTGTTATTATCGATTTCATATCAAGCAAGCAAGCTTGATTGTCATGTTTTATGTCTCGGAATATTAAAGTAAGGTTTTTCTTATTTTCAAGTAATTTTTATGAATTTTTTATTTTTCTTTATTTTAATTTTTTGTGTCTTTTTTTGTTTATTATTTTAAATCAATGCACGCAATCGAAAGGAAAAACTTATAAAATTCCCACACCATACCAAAATCGTAAAATTAACACCGAATATATATGTATGTATGTGTATAGCTATGTGTTCATATTTATAAAGTTATGGGAAACGGTGATATGGCGGGTGAAACGGGTCAACCAAAGATACAAATGTCGGCTTTAAGCGTTTGATTTGAAGAAAAATTAAAAAAAAAAAGAAAAAAAAATTATTCAAAATCATATAAAATTGATGTTGTGTGAAAAGACTAACATGAAAATACAACAATAACAACAACAATAACAACATAATGAAATAAAACAAACTTAAAACAGACAAACAAACCAAAAGACGGATGCAAACAATTTTAAAAGCTCAGCCGCATTTTATCGATTAAATTATGCGCAGTCGCTTACAGTTTAGTTCAAATAGAAAAAATAAAATGATTATAAATCCAAATAAAACCAAAATAATATATGAAAAAAATGAAAAAAAGAAAAAAACAAGAAAAAGAAAAATTATGAAAATATATTTATATACAGACAGACCTGAATATGATCGAAGGAAAATGTTTTTCATTTAAATTTTATTAAAACCGCAAGTTGCTGCTGCGAATATATCCACAAACTTGGCTATGTGCGTGTTGGTCTCTATCTTTATGTTATCTATTTGTTTGTTTGCCTGTCTGTCCGTCCATTCCTTCGTTCGCTCAACTATTCGACTACGTTGTCGATTTAATGTGATAAAGTAACGCAATAATACTCGTCTAGTATTGCCAGGCATTCAAGCGATTTAATGTAATCTAATGTAATGTATGGAAAATGTAAAAAAGAATATAAAAAAATGGAAACAAAAAAAAAAATCTCTACCGCTACGCTGTTGCCATTAAATTTAAAGAAGATAAAGAAAAAAAGAAATAAAAATAAGTAAAAAAATAAAATCGGAAAAGAAGTGTTGTGTTTATGTGTGTGTGTGTGTGTGTGTGTGTTTATTTATTTATTCATTTTTTTTTTTTTTTTTTTTTGCAACTAACAAGAGAAAGTCGTCTCTCATTCAATCGTTTGTACAAATGCTTATATAATTGTTATAAATAAGAAGGCTAATGAGCCTAAGCGTTGCAAATATCGCTAAACATGAACAACACTTAAACCTTGTCAGCAGAAAAAATAAAAGCTATCAACTTTCCCTCGAATCAATCTTCACCATACGCCTACTACACAAGCTGTACGCTGTAATAAACTTCCAATTAATATACATTCCATTCTCATCGGTATCGGTCCCGTCTAGACTAAATTCTACACAGTGTAGGGTGCAACATATTACTGTCATTGTCTACCAAATCAAATTTAAATCTCAGTTTGGCAAATTTTTAATTGATTATAAATGACGCTAAGGACGCACAGGAACGCACAGAGCTTTGACTTCACGTCCATAGAGGACCGCGGAACGTCCGCAATGGGTAGTAGGTAGACGAGCAATCGCTTAATATGGAAAGAAAGAATCGTTAACGCTTAAGCAAGGAAACTCGTCATACTGAAGGAGGGAACATTACATAACAATAGCAAAACATTTCCCCTTGACATACTCGAGAAGACAACGGCAGCGTTCTTTGTAGGTTTGTGACATAGTAATGCCCGTAGAGCATATATATTCTTGATTAGATCGATTAATGAAATCAAGTAAATTCTGTTATTATTGAAATCACGTTTACAAACACTCACCGTACAACTTTATGTGAAGGAATAAATTTGATCTCAAATTTCTTTCTTTTTTTATTTAATTACCTTAATTAAATTAAGTTTGAAAATCAGTCAAATATTATATATCGATCATATAATAAAAGTTAGAAAATCTGTTCTGTTAAATGTTTAATTCGCGAGCAAATTTAATATGAAACAAGTAAGAAAGTTAGCTGTATTCGGTGGGGACTGAATCTCGCATATCCACGACTATGCTCTTCGCATTCTATTCTCCAAGTTACTTTATTTGATACCCATATCACTGGTATTATTAAGAAAAACAATTAATCACTGTGTCTGCCATATTCACTTTAACCCATTCATTAATCCATTTTTAGGCAGATAATATAAATCTACAAAATAGTTTTAAACGCTTTCTCTTGTTTGCCTTATAATAAATAAGCATTAAACCTCAAACAAAGTGAAAAAAATTAAATCTAATTACCCGTAACTTTGTGCAGGCATGACCATGGATGGATTGGTTCCATTTTTGAACCTAGAAAATAGAGTGTTTTGCAACATATATGTGAAAAATTTTTCTTACTTTTATAATTTCCGACTAACGAGCAAAAATCCAAAAATTTCTATTAAAAGAAACATAGTTGCGTTCAGTTTATGCTTTACTGCGCGCTCCTGCTCGAACCAATTTGGCTCATTTTCGATACCATGCTGCGTGCAAAAATTTTCAATGTTTCTATCAAATTTAAAATCGATATCTTCATTGTTGCGCCTAGGACCAATGCCAACAACAAACATCACACAAACGGACAGACGGACAGACACAGCTAAATCAACTCAGTATTGCACGCTGATCAAGAATGGAAATGCTTTATAGTATCTCTGAAGCTCTTTGTTTGACTGTTACATATATTATGCAAAAAAAAAAAAAAAAAAACAAAATGTGTGTGTACCACCATCTTACAGTGGTGGGTATGAAAATATTTATTGAGAATAACATTAATAGCATTTGTACCAGAGAGCGAGGAACAATTAAAAACTCATTAAGAAACTTAATATCAGTGCAAGCATGTGCGTTACTTACTGAATATTAAACGAAATGAATTTTCTATTTTCGCAAATTGAGTTCCTATGAATTTTTGTAAAAAGTTCTTTGATTCCGTTTAATGTGCGCATTTATTAAATTCACTGCTTTCTCATAAACACACAAATGCATAAAAAGAAATTGAAAATTATTTATAAGTATGTAGCTTAGTGCATTGTTGAATATTTTCATTTTTTTGAAAATTAAATACAAAAACCATCAACAAATATCTTTATAAGACAAGCCGGCACATTTTCAAAGAGTTGATATCAGGTTGCAGAAATTGTTGTTGTTGTTGTTGTTGTTGTTGTTGTTGTTGTTGTTGTGTACATTGCATTCAATCGACATGGGGGCCAATTATATTGACTTGCATTCCATTAATATATTTAATGGTTGCTTGACATTGTTGTAATTTTATGTGTGCGCTGTTTCTTCTTTAATTTTGTCATCTTTTTTTACCGTTAAATTTCCATAAACAGACCGTAGGGTTTTTAACTATTTCATTAATCGTTAATGGTCTCATGAAATGAACGTAGGTACAGCTCTTAAGTGAATCTGGAAATGCCAGCTTAGCGTTATTTTTAAAAAAAATTTATAGCTTTCCAGTTATAAAAATAAATTTAAATTAAAAAAAAAAAAAAAAAAAAAAAAAAAACAAACAAAAAAACTTACCATTTGGCTGTAGTTTCCAAACGCATAACACATCAATATATATATAAATCTTTGATATGCACATCTGGCAATGCGTTCACATTAGATTAGTAAACTTTGTATCCGAAAATCCTTGCACGTNATAGCTTTCCAGTTATAAAAATAAATTTAAATTAATGAAAAAAAAAAAAAAAAAAAAAAAAAAAAAACTAAAATTCCGAAAATAAATATAATAAAGCGAAGTTTAACACATCAATATATATATAAATCTTTGATATGCACATCTGGCAATGCGTTCACATTAGATTAGTAAACTTTGTATCCGAAAATCCTTGCACGTGTCTTTACTATAAACCGTCTTTCACGATTTTACCTTCCATTTATTCAACTCCTTTTGAAGTTAAGATCGATGGCATAGGTTTATTTACAAATCTTAGCAAACTTCTATTCACAACACTTTCGAACTCTCGAACATTTCAATTCAACTCTCCCGACTCGATCTTCAACTGGCTTTTGCTTTCCGTACTTTCAGAAGCAAATTGGCTTTACCTAAATTCATCGCGACATTTTTAATCCTTTTTCCCGCTAATTTTTCTACCAATTGCTGTTAATCCTTTCACCAGACGCCAGTGTGCTTGGTTTCCCCCTTTTCCTGAGAATTTGGTTTCTTAGAAAATTGATCAGCTTTCATGAAAACTCAAATCGTCACATATGACATTTGCGTAACATACCTATTACATGTAAGTTGACACATGAGTTTCCCTGCACTCGGTGCATTAGAACTTGGCGACGAGAATAATTCGGTTGATATGGCTACAAACGATAAGAATAGTGCACGAACATTAACTATTTACAATATAAAATATTTAGTGGGATAATCTCCAATAAAAGCAATGTGGAATATATGGAAAGAGAGGTTATGTCATGCAGTTTTGTGAAATTAGGTGCCAAGCAGATAATGTCAACAAAGTCATACTAAATAAAACTATTGAAAATGTTGCTTATTCCATGTTACATAGTTCGTGCAGTTCGTAATTCTCAGTTAGTGAAATTCTACCCAGTACCCATTAGTAACCATTTACTGAGAAGTAAAAAGCTTTTCTATTATGACAAAAACTAAGGACGAAACTTCCAATGTTTCTATCAAAATTGAAGTCGATATCTTCATTTTTGCGCCCAGGAGAATGCGAACAACACACACCACACAGACGGACAGACATGACTAAATCAACTCAGAATTTCACGCTACTCAAGAATCTATATATACTATATAGGGTCTCTGAAGCCTTCCTTTGGCTGTTACATACATTATGTAGAAAAACAAAATGAGTATACTTCCATTTTACAGTGGTGGGCATAAAAATAATCCAAAATTAAGAGCTAATATTGAATTGGTTAATTATTATCCAAGTTTATCCAGAAAAGGTGAGTCCACTCTACAAATTATTACAATATAACATAGAATTCCATTGGGATAATGTTATTCATCAAACCAAAGAATGGTTCATTATAACCCGGAATAATATTAACAACTGATGCATTAAACAATGCAGTAGCAGGAGTTTTAACCCACAAGCTTGATGTTGATCTCAAACCGATATGTTTCATATCTAGACCTTTCATCTAAACTGAATATATTATTCCAATATATATATATATAAATATATGTACGCACATATACATTTATATAGATACATTTATAGTTCCATTTCTATTTACAATTATTTTTGCATTCAACTTAGTTAAGTAGTATTCAGGTATTAACATAATACAGGTATTAACATAAATATAAACATAATTATAAATTTGGATATATAGCCGAGAGTCTTAGTTGGTTGTGCTCATCATATTTTTAGTCTTGGTATTTATTTCGTTGGTCTAAATAGATTATAATAATAAATAATAATATAATAAATAATAATATAATAAATATATATGTAAAGATAAATGGACAGAGATAAATGTAAACGGATAAAGGTGAACAGATTAAAAAATGTAGGGAACGAAAAGTGTTCAAGATAAATGTGCGCACTTCGTAGACAGCGTAAGTTATTAGGTCTCGTGGGACCATTTTTACTCAGCGACATACGAATCTTAGCAACATTTCGGATATCAACGAGATCCCAATAATTTCAAATTATGATAGTTCAAGCCGGCGGCAACAAAATATCTGATTCAAGTCATATGCAATTTCTCTTTTGTATCTTGTCACCTTCAACTCAGCATACTTGTCACTGCTTGTTGTTAACTGGTTATCTTCTTGTTCGTTTGCTTTTTGCTTTTCTGTTTTAGCCAAAGTGATTAAATAAAGGACCAACTAACTATTAACAGGTGTTATTTTTAAATAAAAATTTTCCTTTTTTTATTTATTTATTTATTTATTTATATTGTTATTATTATTATTATTATTATTATTTTTTTTTGCTGGATATTACTGTCCATAAGTATTATACTTACATGGAACCGTGTAGGTGTTGACTTCAGTGCACAGAATATGTCGATTGTTGTTGTCGTTTTTTTGCAAAATTTTTGCTTTGGTATGCATATCTCTTATAATTGATAAAAGTTGCGACACAACAGTATTGCGTAAATATTTATTTTATTTTCAATTTTTCTTTTCTGTTTTTTTTTTTTTTGCTCTTACATATAAATTGAATTTTTGGCATTTTTTTATAGAAAACCTTTTAATTCTGATATATTCGTGCATATGCGCAGCACATACATATATTTGACATTATCTGCCTACTATCAAATTGTAATAATATATTTGGTATGTAACCCACAATTTTGACAATAAAGCGAACATATATGCGGGCTCGCACACACATTCGCATATATGTGAATGGGTGAATTTATGAACCTATAAGAATTGCTTTACATGCAAGCGGCCCTCAAGCTAATCAACTACGGCCAATATTTGCATGTGCCGTTAATTGAAGTTTTCATGCTGTATTTATCAAGGAAATATTTATTTGGCCGGATCACATCTAAAGAGAATTGAGTCAATTCTACTGAAAATTAAGCGAATGCCTTAACACCTGCAGTCAATAAATGTTAGAATAATACCGGCCAATAACGTTATTTGTTTGTATTTATGAGAAATTCCACCTCTCCCCCCTCCCCCCCCCCCCCCAAAAAAAAAAAAAAAAAAAAAAACAAAAAAACTATTCATGCCAGTCAAGAGCCTATTTTCTTGGGAATTTTTATTTTATTTTTTTTCGTTAAGAGCATAACTTAGTTTTTCTCACTTGTGTCTCGTAGAGCTGTCATAAACCATTTACATTTTCTGGCTTGCCTTAGCCAGAAACAAAAAAAATAAATAAAAAAAAAGTGCCACAAATAACAGATCGAAATATTGAATAAGAGTCAATTTTGTTTTATGTGGCATCGGAACGATCGTAATGTTCGCGATAATAATTAATATAATGATAATGACGATGATGAATATAAAGCCGTTGTTGCTGTTGTTGTTGATTTATTGCACAGTTGATTGGTTTATTTGCCAGTCTCTCGGTCTTGGTTATTATTGGCGATATTATGTAAGCATTACATTCGTTCGGTGTATTGCTATTTAATGTCATTGCAATCGTATGTGGTTACACTCCGTCACTCTTTAAGCATTTGAAATTCAAGCAATAAATAAATAAATAAGCACCAAACCAACAAACAAACAGCACAAATACTTCTTCCTTATTAAATATGTATGTTACATATGTATGTTTCGATGTATACACCGTTTTAATGAAGTATGTTTGCAAAAGAAATTAAGATTAAAAAGAAAAAAAAAGTAGGAGGCGGCGCATTTCAATAGCTTTGTGTGCGCGTATTTAATTGCGTGCGGTTTTTTCTATTTTCTAAAGCGGAAGTTTTTCTTTCTTTTCGATTTTCTTCATTTCTGGTTTTGAGGATACGTTTAGATAAAAAAGAAAAAAGGGAAACTTAGTACACATAAAAGTTTTACTTCTTTCTTTTTTTTTCTCTTAAATATTTTTATTGGTGTGAACCATAAAATCAGTAAAACATTATCTATCTGCACTAAGCCAGCGCATAACATGTCATTCACTCATTTATTCATTCATTCATTCATTCATTCATTGCATGCATTCATTGTATACCCTTTAATAACTACTGCCGTTGACTGAACTTGCATAGTTAAGAGCCGTAATGAAATTTGATTTATCATAACATTAAATGTAACACCATCACTAACGAACATATACACACGCGTACTCATGGCATTCATGTCGACTCGCTTATTTATCTGTATTTCGCTTATCTCTAGGAAGTCTTTGTTTTATTGCTATAAACACTTCCTTGGTTTTATTTTTCTTTCGAAAACTCTTCTTTTTATTTGCATACGTTTTTTTATCCAATGTGTGTCTATGTCTGTAACGTGTCAGCACATAAATAGAAAGAGAACCTAATTTTTAATATAAAAATTTCTTTATCTATTGAATTTTGTGAGTTTCTTAAGAACTTCTTAAGACCTGAATAAGTCCGTTTTGAGAGCACAGCACTTTCTTTATCAACTATTTTCTTGCATATGATTCGATAGCTTGTTTACGATGCAGAGAAATACATAACGAGGATCCCATAAAATATTTCCCATATTTTCGATCAACATCCATAGCGCAACTAAAACTCGCCGGCTTGCATGCACCCTATAGCTCAGCTCAAATCGCGGCTACAAACTTAAAACTTTATCTACAAGTAAAAATTTAATCTCAATTTTTTTACATCACTTTAGAGTCAAAAATTATCAAATCGAACTAAAAATAGTTGACAATCCAGTCCCATGCTCTGCAAAATTTGTCCGTCAAAAAGTAAAAAAACAAATCATCGAACTTTCATTAAGCATTTGTCCTCAATTAATCAAAATGCTTTACGACTTAGCTGGACTATATAACAAATCGGTCAGCAAGTCTAGGCATCCGTAATGAACAAAATATTTCATTTTTTTCAAAAATCGGCTTTATTCATGAGGACGTTTCTCTCACGTTGCAAAAGTCTTTTCTATAGGTCGCTTAATTTAAGTCCTGAGCATACGCTTCAGTTTCCGCAATGAACGCGTCATTTCGATTAAATCTTTTTCCCTAGAGCATCTTGCGAGATTTACATCGAGAGCGCACTCGCTGCGCTTGGATGAGACACCGATTCGAGCCGCAATTCTAAGAAAGTAATTTTCTTATGCAAAAATTTTCATGCAAAACAACGAATACCCTATCTTTCCGACTACCTCTTTGAACTTTGCTTTTCGATTATTAAGAAGATTTTCAGAATTTGTTTGCCGATACCTAATGTAACTATGTACGACCACGGCACAGCCGGCCGGCACAATTGTAGAATTGATACGGACGTTTGGCCAGACACAATATTTATTTGTGAGTGACAGATGTACTGAGTACAATTCTTAGTTTATAATGTACGATATGTACGATGCCATGCAGAGTGAATGGATCCTTCCTTTATTTTGCCATCAAGTAAAGTAAGTTAGATAGTGTTACGTAATAGTAGATTCGGCGAAAGTCTCTTTAATTCCTATTTTTCTTTTTTTAAAAGACTTTTCTCGAAGCTGTTCGTTCAAGCAAAGCAAAGAAAGTTTTCTAATCCTCTTATCCTCTTTCTTTTTAAAGCCTGCCAGGCGAGCCTGATATGCTACGCATAAATGGCAAATATGTTTCTATAAATTATTCATTAAGATTAGCTCGAGTATTTTACAAAAAAATTACAATAACAAGCATTAATATCAAGATTGTTCATAAAACTTGCTAACTAATTTGCCATTAACTGAACACAGTTGATTGCATTCCTCAGACTTCATCGCGAAACAAGAATTTCGAAATATATATGAAGACAGCTACCTAACACGTCAGCAAAGAGAAGAAAGAAAAAAATTGCGAATAGAATTTTAATAAATAAAAAAATTTAATTATACATACATTGTCCAGTTCTGATAGTACCGTTAAAAACATGTTGCATCACTGTGTCTTCTACAGTTTTTCGTCTACATTTTCATGAAAGAATACCGAAAAATTATACCTTTTTGTCGTTGTAAGAACACATAAATAATATTTTTCAATAAAGCCCTTCTTATATGGTAGATAAACTGATCCAGATTTAGCAAAATAGATTTTCTTCCCACAGATCTTGGTAACAATCCTTATATAGCACACGATACTCTCAGATCTCTTAAAATCTTCTCCTTTTTATTTCTTCATTTACAACATTCTATAGCAGTTCTGTGCATGGCTGTGTTTGTGTTCAACCTATAGGCCGGTAAAACGAATCTTATTTGCAATGGACTAGTTTGGACTGTTCATACGAAAATGCCGTATATAACGACTTTTCCAAAACAAGTTTTCATTTCTCAAAATTTCTGGATAAAAATCCGTAAGCGATAGCATTTCGACATTCAATTTGTATAAAAAAATGTAAAAAAATGAATCGAATGGGCCAAGTTTTTGAAAAGCCTTCCATAAGCCTTCACTTGACAAGAAAGTTTTTTTGTTTTTTTTTTTTTTTGTAGAAATTTTGTAAACCAATTAGTTCAAGAATGACGTTTACCGTTAGGAATATGTTTTTTGCAGGGTGCGTCTGTGTGTGTGTGTATATAAGGACATTTTTAACAGACCGTGCAATACATGCAAAACTACAGCTGTAGACGTTCATAATGCATCTTTTTGCAAGCAAAGAATTGAAACGATATTTATCGCTCTCTAGTTGAAACCATCCATAGCGAGGGCTATCGCGTTTTTTTTTTGATTTCTTTCCTTACCTTCCTGTATTCAATTAAACAATTTCCCTCAACTTTTATTATTCGGCCCTTTGCTCTTAATTAATCTGAAGCAATCGGACGATGTGAAATAATTAGATCTGGGTAATAATACTGAGGGTTGGATGTTCTCTTAAGAAACCTTGGAATGGATCTTTAACTGGTTTAATAAGCATTTTATCTTTAAGCAAATTATTTTACTCTCTCGCACAATTCAATTTAACCGTTTTACAAAGAAATCCTGCGTCAAGTTGATCATTTATTGTAATTAGCGCTTGGTATTATTACAATAATCAAATACTTGGCAAAACAAGTTTACAGAAAATCTATTCTGGTGCCTAAATTTCTCAATGTAGGCAGTTAGGTGAAAGAAACCATCAAGGCAGTATACCATGGGAAAGAAAATGCATGTGCTTCACGAGTGATCAATTTATAGGTTAAGGGTGTAGCCAACGCCACTAATCTAAAGATACCCATACACAATGTCGCTTCCAACTTCAGTACAATGCGTGGGATAAATTTGACAAAGCGACCAGCCTTGAGACAAATAACAGCTAAAATGTTCCAAATAATTTCGTAGAGAAAAGCAACAGACTTTGCCTTTATTATAGAAGCCATGTAAGGTGAGCTACGCACTGCTTAGGGCCTAACAAATCGATCCAAGACTACACTGCCGAAACCGAGAATCTAACCGATTTTGCATATTTTAGCTCGGCCAGAGTGATCGAAGGCCAACAATCTGGACTAACAACACAATGGTTGTGAGTTCACATCTCAAGTGCGGCAAAGTTTTCAATAGAGCCGAGAGCCTTAGATGCTAGAGCTTTAAGACTTTAGTCTTGGAATTTATTTCTCTGGCTAAATTAATACTAATACATAGTTTGGTGTGATAGGCAACGTACTGAAGGAACTGAAAGTTGCCGGTTTCGGAAAAGCATCCTTCCGAATGCGATGCGTAAAACATTCTAGCAGGTGGTGCGTGAAAACAAAAAAAAATATATATATATATATGCAACACCTGCCTAATCATATTTGGGTTTTTGTTTATCGCAAGATTTGGTGGCAAGCATTCTGCTCCCTAAGATATAGCTGTGATAGTAATATGATTTTTGGGCAATGTCTAGACGAATCTTGTCGAATGCACTACAATAAGTATAACAAGAGAAAATGTTATCCTTGCTGATTATAGAGAAGGCGTCATCTTCCTAGACGAATCTATCCTAAAGCATAAGAAAATACCAAAAACATATTAATCACTTTCTACTTTATTCTCGAAATTCTCTCTCCATAAATGAATTATATGTTTTTTTTATTTGTTTTGCATTTATTTTCTACAACCTAAAAAACGCGCTTCAAAGGGACTCTTGATGAAGTCAGCATAATGTGTTTATTGATTATAGATAAGAAGTGTAACAGAAGAAGTTGACTTTCGCACCATTTTTTAAATGTCAATATACTACTATCGGGAAGACCTTCAAATATAGTCGCTCTATAATCGTTGATGCGGTACTGCAAAGACATGAAGCATCGTTTTATCTTCCTGGCCAAGCAAAACCATCTTGTCTGGGCTTCTGAAAACGCCAAATAGTTAATCGAACAATCTTTGAAACTATAACGAGTGACATTTTTTCGCGGTTTTTGGGCTCATACTTTTCTAAACATACTTCTGCTTCGACCGCTTCAGTGAATGGATGCGTCATCGAAAGATATTGACTGAGTTTTTCTTTTTTGGTTGATATTTATTTTGACCACGACGATGCCATTCGTGACATAGTTTGTAAAATAATGGCTCTATTGATTGACGATTGATTTAAAATAATAGTTCTTGTGGAGAGATCGTACATATCCTGCATATATGGTATTCAATCCATAAGTCTCATCATCATTTGGAATTCAAACAAAGATGGATGAATAGATTCCTTGTACTTTTTATTATCAGCGTCATACGCCTCTATCTAACTTCCTCTCTCTCTCTCTCTCGCTCTCTTTTTGTCTATTTCTCTTCGTTTTTCTCTGAGAGAGAAGCTAAAGAATGCTTAAGCAATTCTGGAACATCGCAAGAACATGCGATATTTACGAGTTTAATGGTGCTGGTAATACACATTCGCATACACATTCTAACTGAAAAGATGAAAATGTACTCTTTTTGAGTTTGTTGAAGGGGTACTAATTAAAAAATGGTTGAATAAAATATTTTCTTTATTTAGTACTAAGGACCAATCAGACAAAAAGAATGTGATGTTAAATGTTGTCATCAGTGATTGTGACTCATTAAGTTAAAGACCCGTAAATATACCTGATATCCTATTGGCCATGAAAATTTAACTTGAACTTTTTATTGTGGCTGAAGTAGATGATGGATAGAGAGTGATTTCAATGCACAGTACATAGGGTATGATCCCATAATTGTGGGCAAAGTACATTCATATAATAGTAAAATCATATTTAAAAACAAGCATTCTTCAACCAGCATTCTGTACACCAATTTTCTTCCAGTTACGAACAAGCTTTAAGTCGATTTTTCTTTGTTTTCACTGATCGACATCTGTTCGGTATAATAATAGCTAGCAATTTTGAATTGAACTTAAAACTCATATTGTAATACGAGAATCGTAATTCGGATGAATAGACGGACATAGTTATAATTGGCCTTAAAGACATCTGTTACCCACGATTGTAGTCATTTAATGCATCGCAGCGAATGAGTGAGCATAGCATAATAAAATAAAATAAGTTATTACTGAAAATACTTATTAAACTCTTAAATAAAAAGCAGACAACTTAATCCCAAGGCAAACTCTTCCCAAGTTGAAGAAAACAACGAAAGCAACAAGTAGTCAAAAAGTCAAACAAATTACACTGAAAGTATGTAATCTTGATTCGTTGCTTATTTCGCTTTCTTTAAACAATTACAAAAAATTACAAAAACAACTGTATGTGTGTGAAACGAAATCAAAAAAAAAAAAAAAATTTTTCTTTAAAAAATAAAAATAAAAACATTAATAATTTGTATAAATTAAGTTAAACATTTCAACACACGAGAAAAACTTTTGCACACATACACTTACTTGTCATTAACGTCATTATTATCTTAAAGGTGATCAGACAATTACTTGTAAGCTTGTGTGCGTGTGTATATATGTGTGTGTGTGAAGAAAAAAAAAATATGCTCACTTGGATCACAATTGTCATAACAATCATTAAGAGACAAGTAAATATATATATATACACATATTTAGGCATTGTTGTTGCGATTGTGTTTATGTGTGTGTGTGTGTGTGTGTAAAATTTAAAATTAAACTTAACACACATGCACATAAAGATCATCACAGTTTAATGTACATTTTGGCCTTTTGCCTCGAAATTTGCCACTGCGAATAAATAAACGCAATAGCACACACACACATACATGCATACATACATACATACATACACACGTAGACATATACAGATACTTATAGACAACTACCAGTTATGTTATGAGCGTTATATACGATATAAAACGTATGCACATACTTATGTACGGTATATACGGATGACGGTTCGCTTGTTAAACAAGCCCGCTTTGCGTTGTTATGCGCATTTAAATTTACTTAAATTAACTTGACTTTGTTGCCATTTATGGTTTTCGTTGTTGTTTGTTGTTTGGCATTTGCTGTTGTTGTAGCGTTGTATCTGTTAATAATTTAGGCATATTCTATAAATGTAAGTGGCTATGTGTGCGTGTTGATTTCTTACGATTCGTAAAAGAAACCATTACGTAGTTTATAGAAAAAAAAAGAGAAAAAAAAGACAATAACAACAACAACAACAACAACAACAACAACAGAAGCAGCTGCAGCAGCAAAAGCAGCAGCAGCAATAATGGTTTATTTCTTTATCTCCAACATTGATTTCATTTGTTTTGTTGTTCCACTCACACGCCGTACAGTCCAAAGTCTTTTTATATAAAATTTTGCCGCTTACATGTCTAATACACAATCATTGTAAAAATACATGTGTGTATGTGTTGTGTATGTATGTGTGTGTGTATGTGTGTATGTGTGTGTACATGTTAAGTGTCTTTTCTATGGCCATGTCTCAGATAACATCGTTTTATAAAATAAAGCAAAACGAAACGAAAGAAAAAAAAAAAAATAAATAAAATAATAACAAACAACAAATCACTAAAATCAAATGTAATTTTCAACGTTTTATTTGATTTTTCACAAATTACCGTAAAATTTGTTTATTTCTGTTTTTCATTGTTTTTTTTTTTTTGCTTTTGCTTTTTTTGTGTTTTTTGCTTTTTAGCAGCTTAATTAAATTAAATTACATTTTATTAGTATAATGAGGAGAGCTGGCTTTTTTCTTGAACTTTTTTGCTGCTATATAATTAATTTGCGGTTTTATTATAAAGATATCGACTTATTTTTGCTTAATACTCGCACACCCATTCAAAGTGATATTAAAAATGATTGCAATTAATTGAAATTTCAAAGTAAAGAACATTTAAAAGCACTCTAAGCATAAGCTATCGAAAGCATTAATGGCGGTAGTTAATGAAAAACATGACATTCAATATCGAACTATAGGAATAACGCTAACGATAAACGTCATCCAAAAGTAAAGCATATTTTTGTGAGTGCCGGTCCCTTCTTTCAATCAGCCCTCAATATTTCTTCTTTTTTTTTTTTTTAAATTTTTCAATATTCGAAAATTCTCTATATTAAGGATAATATGAAATAAGCCGAACATTTTCTTTTGATTTTGTTTTTCAACAATCGGTACTATTTTCACTCTTTTGAAAAAGTGGAAGTTTACTAACGTGTAAAATGTGAAATATGCTAGAAGTGCGCCCAATGACCTTGGCAGCTTGAAAAGTTTACTGCTCTTTAAAAAAAAAAATTCTCCAAAATACATAACATATTAAAATAAACAAGAAAATTAAATTCGTTCGGGACCGAATCTTTTACACCCATCACCGTTGACCCCAAAAAAAGGCCAAAGAAGTAAAAGAACAAAATTCTTATGCTCTAATAATATGGAGTGGGCGCAGTTGATTTCTTCTATTTTCAAAGTATAAGTTTTTGCCGTAGAAGCATGTGGTCGTTGTAGGCATGTCCTTTGAAAATTTTGGGCCAATTCTAAATTCTTTTGCAAATTTGTAGGCGATATCTTCAGTTTCGCTAACGGGAGAATGTTTGTCATAAATGCTACAAAGTTGCGCCATCAGCCCGATAGACGGACGAGCAGGCGGACATGTTTAGGTGCATTCCAAATTTGAAACTGGCCAAGAATTTGTATATTTGATGAGCTATAATATTGAATAGGCGTGGTAAATTTTTCCCATTGTCGTCCACAAATGCTATAGCATCGCCCATAGAATATGCGCGCAAATTTTTGTACATTTACTTGCTATAGTTTATGCGTAATGAGCAAAAAACCAATTTTTCATTTCCTTTTGAAAAACATAGGTGTTCTCAGTGCACGTAGTACTGCAGGCTTGTCCTTTCCAATACCAACCTTCGTACAAGAACTTCGAATGTTTCTGTCGAATATTTTCAAGAGACATTACACAGACGGACATGCTTAAATGGATTCAGAATTTAATGCTGATGACGAATATATATATAGTATGTGAGGTGTCGGAAGATCCTTCTGAGCTTTGCAAACGTATTGACAAAATAAGTCATCCTTCAGTCGTGGGTAGAAAATTAAATTGCAATTCTCTAAGATATTTCGCGATTTGATCCCATTTCAATACCACTTTTTCTGTCAAATTTGCAGCTGATTGCTGTATGTTCACGGCCAGGAGAACCCTCACCTTAACAGACATTCTTAAATGGTTTTAAAAGGTAATGCTTTATGTCGTCTCTAAATCTTCCTTCTGAATGCTGCAGGCAAAATGAACATTCCTTTCATCTTTCGATGGTGGGTATAAAAATACGTTTTCTTGTAAACCGCCGTTCGCAGTCAGTGTTGGTTTAAATCCTAGTATGGCAGAGTTTATTTTAATCGTAGATATAGTGAGTGGTTAGTCGGTGTAGGCATACCGTTTACCAATTGGGCACAACACCCACTAGGCTGCGGCCACTAGCTGCATATTCCTTTGCGCTTTCAAGCGTCACTGTGCCACACCTATCGGGAACATACCCTGAGTGATTAGTCAGATTAAAAAAAATTGTGTAAAAAGTTTTTTTTTGACAACACATTAATTGGTCTCTCGTCGATAAGCTATTTTTTGACAAATTTCTGTCATCGTCACGCAATTTACTATAATCGTCCCCTTATCGAATAGAATGACAATTAAAAAAGCACGACACCTTGTCAAAGATCTTACCAATTATAGTTTGCCCTCAATTGTTTCATTCTAGAGACATACGTTACTTGAATCTTGTGAAGCGTGTAAAAAAAATTTAGATCGATATGTATGTAAATATCGCAATAACTAACAACCACCGCCATCATCATCATCATCATCATCATCGTCATCATCATCATCACAGCGTATGACAATAAGTCATAAGAAACCAAATGTTTTCTGTTTGTTTGTTTGTTTTGAAAATTTTATTAAACCTGAACTACCAATTATTCAGTTGCAGTTGGGTACCTATTATATACTATTTTGTTTTATTTTATTTTTTTATTTATTTTATTTATTTTTATTTTTTCTTGTATTCTTCATTGTTATGCAAACCAACTTATCATCGTATTACAAGATTTTCTCATATTCTTGGCAAATTCTGGTAAAGACAATTTTTTTTTTTTTTTTTTTTTTTTTGTTGTGTTGTGTTGTGTGAATTTTTAATCACTTTTCTTATTGCAATTTTCGCAATGTTGGGTAAAATTTTTCCAAGAATTTGCACAAAACCGTACAAAAAGTATCTAAAAACAAAAGAAAAACTTATTTTGCATCATTTGCTCTATTTTTTTTTTTCATTTTTTTTTTTTTATAGAAATATTGAAAAACTGTTAAATTCAGTTGCACAACATGAATTTCTATGAATTATATGTCCATACCATAGGTGTATACGTATGTGATAACGTAAATATATCGTTTAATCTATCGGTTTCATGCATTCATCTGCGATCTGCATTAAATAAAACAATAGTGAGTGTAATCAGTGTAAAAGCTTTGTAAAGATTTCATCTAATCAAAATTTATTCAACCACAAACAACAAAAAAGACAAAAAAAAGAAGAGAGTAAAAGCAAAACTTTAATAAGAAAAAAAAAAAATAAAAATTTCTTTCTCTATTATTGTTTATTAAAAACAGACAACGTTTGTTATAATTTTATTATTACTTTTTTTTTTATTGGCTTTTTTTTTTTCAGTCATGAATAGAAACTTGACCGTAGCTTTTTAACAGACATAAATACAACACGACACGACACCACATCAACCCCCTCTCGAAACTCACTCCACACTTTAATTGCTGATATACTTGAAGATGTTACTGCAGCTTACTCACCTTAATGTTAATTATTGTATGCATGCAATGCCTCTCTTATACGCATAAGTATGCATACATATATTATATATATATATATATATATATATATATATATATATATATATATATCTGTGTAAGAGATAATAATAATAATGAAAAAAACCCACAAACCCCAACTAACCATACGGGTAAATAGATTTACAAGATGCTTTAATAATATGTTGTAATTGTTTTTTTTTTTTTTTTTTTTTTCGAAAGTCGAGAAGAGAAAACGTAAACAAAACTGATAATGCAATAAACTAATGGTCCGTCTCGTGATGTTCAGCTCGTTTCATGACATCTAAAAGATATTTTTATATATATTTTTTGAAAAACAATTGATAGCAACTAGAAAACTGTCGACCACGAAAGCATATTTATTTAATTCGGTTTTTCAGTCTCTTCTCTGCCAGTCTTTGTGGAAAGCAAAAGAAAAGAGTGAATCCAGCATTTATGGCAAGAAGAAATCTTTATTGAATTTTTCAGTAAAGATGCGTTAAGTTGTCTCGCGTGAAGCTATTCTTAGAGATTCTCGTCTGATTTCATGCCAATCATTATCACATTTGGTTAGACGTGGGCCGCGATTTTGATTCATCGCACGTTCAACACTTGAGTTATGTAAAGGATAAGAGTTTCTAGTTTACAGTTATTTGCTTCAGTTGAAATGTTCGCAAGAATGTCAACAGACAAAGGTCCCCATAGGCTATCGCATAGCCGAAGAGATAAGAGCGATATAAAATACTTGGTCGTAGCGTTCAGCCCATAAAGCCATAAATAATACTTAATACTAATTGAAGGCACATCTACCAGGCTGCGACCATCACCTATCTCTATATCGCCTTTTCCACTTCTTGCTGAGTACCATCATGTCACATAAGAAAAACAAAAAAAAGAAAAGATATTTGTAACTCTTCAAAGTCTCGATTTTGCTTAACGAATATAAAAGAAGAAGAAGAAGAAGTCCAATTAGTTTTAGTTTAATATAGTTTTGACTAAACTTGATTTTATTAAATGATTTTATCTGACTCGTTAAAATAGTTATGGGGAGACATTAAAGATTTAATCCGTTGTTGCGTGTGTGTTTATATGTAAGATAGGGGAAATGTAAAAGTTGCATATATATACTCAGCGTTATTGCTTATATTTCCAACTGGGGAGGTTTTTCATTACATTCTACAATTTAAACAAAGCATAATACAAGCATAGTACAAAATACATCTTCTTTGTTTTAAAAAACTTTTCATACTAAATACAAGCATAAAAAAATTATTAAAAAAAAAAAATAGAAAAATTGAGAAAACCTACAATTATTCTAATAAATGCAAATTTTAACCCAAGAAAAAAAAAATTGAAATCATTATACATTCTTTCATGCTTGCTTAGCCTTTTCCCCAGTGAATCAAATTTCACTTGACATTGGACGCCACTGCACTAACGAAGTAATTAAGAGGTAACATCATTAAAAATTTTTCTCGTATAGATTTAATAGATACTTTGAACCTTTTAGGTTCCCTTGTGAGGGCAAAATCATTTTGCACAAGAAAATTTACTTTAAAAATTTCTTAATCCTTCCCAAGCGTTACGATACAACAATGCTTGTGTCAAATGAGTGTCTGCCGGGAAGTTGCATCTCGATTGTGGATTTCTACCTGCTTTAAAACATTAACGAATGGGTTTACAAAGTATTTACATCCATTGAAAATCGTAAAAAGGTATAGCTTCAGCAATCTTGGCCTTTCAGTAGATATGAGGAGATATGAGACGGATTCCGAAACTTTGAATGTTTCTACTAACAAATGAAAAGTTTCCGACAAAATTTTTTCAGTTCGTTATAAATTTTACTATAGCGTTATACAATTCCTTGCAGTTTCTCCTATCATTTCGCAACATTTCAAGTGTACAACGTGCGATTCTGTCTTTGGCAGATACACCAGAAAGGCACTGAGCGCCTGGCGGAATCCCCGAACCAATTAATTTTAAATCGGATGAGGAGTTTCTAACCACCACATGTTAATATCGATTCACCACATAAGACCTGATCAGAATGATCGACAAGGAACTAAAACCAAAATATTGCTTATTAATATGATGCACAATGTCAAAGACCTTAGAAAAATCAATCATAGTTACGATGGTCAGTTCCCCGTTCATACCTTCGTTGAATATCCTCCTGGACTTTAAGCATCGCAGTATTGCGGCTATGCCCAGGTTTATAACCAGACCGATTCACACAAAGTAAATTCTTCGTGTTCGTAGCTAACACCATCTCATCACTTACTAACCGTTCACAAACCTACGATACCGTAGAGCGAATACCAATTGGATGGACGACTTCAGGAAAAATGGACGATTACTTTTTTTCCAATGGGGATAATCAGCGCGATTTTCCAACAATCCGGAAATGAACATGATTTAGAACATGAGTCGACGGTAAAATGATATTAGGAAGAATAAGTTTAACGAGCTTAATACTAATATCATCCTTACCGGAAGAATTTGATTTAATACAATGTACCGCCCGGCATACTTCATCACTACTGAAAGCCCTAAATTGAATGGGTATTTTCGTAATTGATTCGTTGCTAGGGCCGGCCGCCGATGTGTTTATTTATGCACGTGAAATCTCTCCATTGAAAATGTTTTATAAGTACCTCAAGGATATTATAATAACAAATATTTATATGCTCCTTGGCAAAGCCTTATTCTTACATATCAAAAGCTCGGAAATACGCATTAGCGATCTCATCAAATTTATATGGTTTTCATCAATGGATAATTGCAAATAGATGAAATCATGCCGGCCTATGTGTCCACCCGTCAATAGTCGACTTTTACATATCACGAAATCCAAAAATTAACATAATGGGATTAACCATTTTCAATAGCGTTTCATCCTTGTGTGAAACACGTCACTGTATCAAATTTCAACAAAATATCTCAAGAATTGCTTACCTACAGTTTAAACACAAAGTTTTATGAACAGATATCATACAGGGACAGACGGACAGACAGGCTTAGATTAATTCAGATTACGATTCTAAATCGATCGGTATAATAAAAGGTGAGTCCATTCAAAGATGAGAGAAGGGGTTAACTTCCCCGTGTTTCATACGTCTGCACTGACTTAATAAACCGTGTACCACAAGTTTTGTAGTGTATAAATATTTATCTTACTATGTAAACATTCATTGAGAATATCTGATGCGCAAATAATTGTTAAGAAAACGCAAAAAGTATCCAAGATTTTCTTTCAACATGAATGAATGAACTTTTTAAACTTTCTTATATAATACATATATACTTCCAATTAAACGCATTCTTAAACCAACTGATACGCCAGCTGCATAAACTATTTATCGAATAAAAACGAATTTATTGAATTTTTTACACTAACATGACAAGTATGAAGAACTAACAAATTTTGAAATTTTCTTTCTCTTTTTAGGTACGTAAATATTTCTAAAGATAAACAAAAATAAAAAATAAACATCGATGTAAAGGGACAAAAAAATAAGGGTAAGAGTTTGAGCATACGTTTCAAAGAATAATGTAATATACTTTTAGGATAAGAGTTCTTAGTATTTTCAATATGTGAAAAGGAAAAAAGAAAGCTTTAGTTACCGAGAGGTCTCTTCTCGTTTAACAAAACTTCTTAAATATATATTTCTATAAAAATATAATAAATAAATTTGAAAATCACAGCAGCAGAGCAGCTGCAACTCGAAAGTTAACTAATTGTAAATTTTCTCTAACTTTAGCCAAAATGATACAAGTTGCAAATGTGTAGCAAGCTCTGCTCCCTCACATTACACCGAAAACCATTACTATTAGATTGGTGTTCGGTCGCTTAATGTTAACAAAAAAAAAAAAAAAAATTCAAATTTAGTTACTGTTGCTCTTATTGTTGTTGTTGTTAAAGTTTTATCAATAAGTTTTCCTTAATTATTTTTATGCATTCCATTAAACTTTGAAAAGTCAAGTTAGTATTCCCTCCTAAAGTTTTTGTACTACTTGCGTTTCATACATTTTAAAAAAGAAGAAGAACGAGTGAATAAGAAAAAGCAAAAAATAAATAAATAAATAAATAAATAAATAACTAAATAGCGTTGCATCATGTTGGATTTATTACAACACTTGTATTTAACAATGATAATAACAACAATAACAACAAAGAGAACAACATTCAATATTTGTTATATAACAAGATGAGCAATAAATATCTTTCATCCATTCAGAACAATACCATAATGATGGTAATAATTATGATGATGATGATGATGATAATGATGATGATACACGAATAATGATGATATGGTTCAATTTATCATTGTTTATATGTATACAGCATTAACACAGAACAGAGGGCTACATGACAAATATATGATTGTATCTGTTGGCCAGCGAAAACGTTCATTGACATTGAAACGGCAAAACTCGCACACCAAAAAAGAAAGCCATAACGAGCAAACCAAAAAATAAAATAAATAAATAAAAATAAAAAATAAACTTATATATATGTACATATATATATATATATATATATATATATATATATATGACATATTTTAAAGAAAAATAAAAGGAGAAAATAACAGAAGAACAAAGGCAAACGCTATACAATAATTTGCAATTGTTGTTGTTGTTCCTGTTTTTCTTTTTGTGTGTGTTGTTGTCGCGTACAATATACTTCACCTTAGCACAGTGCAACCGAAATGCAACAGAGCACAAATAATAATAATATCTTGTAAGTCATCTATCTGGTCTTTTATGTAAATGTATGGCTAAAGTGCTTTTTATCTTTTTTATATTTTTTTTTTTATTTATTTTTTTTATTTATTTTTTTTTTTTTTTATCTTATTTAATGCATACGCTTATGGACACCAGCAAAATTAGGGTCAAATAAGACCCCACATATAAACACGTGAACACACACATATGCACGCAGACTTACACGTAAACGTATTCAAACGCAATCATAAGCATTCGCACACACAAACATCACAGGCCCACAAACCATCATTCATTTTATAACGCACTTAAGTTGTACTTGTTTTACAATGATTGTCTCAGGAAAGTGAGTGTTCTTTGTTGTTTATACAAAACGTCGTTTACGTGTGTAGTTGCAGCAACGTGGTGGTGGCTTCATTGACGGCAATGACAAGTTGTAAAACACTTTTGTCAATGAATATTCTCTCTGATATATATTTACAATGAAACGCACAACATTCTCTCTTGGCCTATTTCGTTATTCAAATAAATAAAAAAAAAAAAAAAAAAAATTTCCACATAATTAATACCTATGCAATGTTGTTATATATTCGAATAGAAAATATGTTTAAAAATAAATCAAAATTTTTACGAAAATCTATTAAATAACAATAATTTAACTAAACAGAGTTTGAAATGAATATAATAAATAAACTTTCATCCATATGACGAGGCATGTCGTTCGTGATTCGCTAATTACTCTATCATCAGCAAAAACAAAAGATATTCTATATAAACTTATTTACACTAAGCGCTGATGCGGCATTGGCTAATTAATTTCGATAGTTACTCGATTTTAGTTGGACTTTAAGCATCTATCTGTTCACTCATGCATTTAATTTAGTGTCATTGCACATATAACGTAATATAATACTCTCTTGGCATTCGCTGTGAAATAAAAACTTAAATAATTAATCCTCTTCAGTAATATGCCACCACTAAGGAGGGCTAAGTCCTAAACTTAATCAAATTTTAATTAAAGCACCAACGCTTATGCTAAGCTATTATATATGTATGTATGTATGTATATAATGTATGTATATATGTATGTATATAATATAGTATAACAATCAAACAGATCTAGAACGCAACAGCCCGTATAATGAATTCATATATAAGTTTCAATCTTCTTAAGGGAATCTCTTAAATTAGCATATCGTCATCATTTCCATAATAGTCCCAACAGCAACAGCAACAACAACATCATCATCATCATCATCAACAATAACAACAACAATAATAATAATAATAATAATAACGACACCAATAATAATATAATACAAACCGAAAAATGTCAGTTAAAATTAATGCCTTAACAATCATCACCACAGGCATCGTTCGGCAAACTTCAAACACGTAAGCGCTCACAAATTTCCACCGTAGCCATGTTCGCTGTAATCATTAACACAAAATATGTATTTTTCTCTTTTATTCATTTTCTCCTTTTCTTTTGAATCAATATATTATTACTCTTCTTTTTTATCATATAATTTTTTTTTTGTTTTTGGTTTTGGTTTTTTTTTTTTTCGAATATAAATATGAAATAAAAATAACAATAACAACAAGAACAACAAGGAATTATTAAATAACACTTGTCCACTCTTACTCGACCCCTTTTCCGACAATAAACCGCTTACTTTTTTCTATACGCGCGACTAAGATCTGAAAAATGCAGACAGGCTTTAATTTCGATAACGCTGCTGGAGATAAAGATTATAATCTGTTTTAAATGCTAAACGAACAATAATAATAACAGTAACAACAACAACAACAACAACAACCACAAAACAAAAATTGTTTACTCGAAAAAAAATGTTTAATGATAAAGGAATGCTGTTGACAAATGCAGTTTTTATACCCATCATCATCATCATCATCAAAGAGCAGGCGCATACCAAATACGTTGTTCATTTTTTAGGACTGAATATATTTAATATATATGTACATATATATATATATATATATACTTACTCTTGATTCTGTGTTTCATTTATCTATTCCTGAGAGTATTCCTATTTTTTGCACCTTTCGTATAAAAGAAAAAAAACTCAACTTTTTACAAATATTTCCTACTAATCTTTCATTTCGAAAGAAAATCAACCGCGAAAAGTCAAACTTGCTGGTTGTTAGTTGAAAGCGTCTTGTCATTAATAAAATATCAGTAGATGAGAAATGAGGCTCGAAGGTAGTTGGGTAATCGGGAATTTCAGGACTCTTTTTTTTGCAGAACGGCACAAGCTGGTTATAAAAACTTAGAAGACTTTAGTAAACATTTAGAAGTCATTTAGTTCAGTAAATCATATCGGAACAGCAAAAGCCATTAATTAAAATTTATTCAAGATCAGACGATACGAATATAAATTCAAAAGACATTAGTTGCAATTTTATAATCATTTATAGAAAAGTAAAAGATAAGAATGAAAATTTGCAATGGAAATTCGGGAAAAGTTGTTATTTAAAATCAAAAGTCATATATAGAAAATGAAAAGACGTCAAAAAAGAAAAAAAAAAACTGATATTGAAAGAAACCATTCGGAATCCCTTAACTGAAAAGCATTGTCGTTAAAGGAAAATTGGTCGAGTTAAATGAGATTCAGAAGCCGTTAATAGAAAATCGAAAAACTTTAATTGACAATTGTAATGAATTGAAATCATATCTCTATCAAAAATGTTTGTAACAAATTTCGCTTTGATTTATTTGTCAATAACAAGCAACCATCGGATACATTATAAAGTTTTAAACGTTCGTCCTTTTGCAGACAGAGACATTATCTCTTTTCATCTCAATTTTTCCCAATTTGTAATACATCTGCAGCCAATAGACAAGTGGATGGACGGATGTTGCTTTTTAGATAGGGACAAATACCATTCAAATTCAGCATTGCTTTGACGTGAATTATGGGAATTGTTCTCCGTCGAGAACAACGTTTGCTGATTCTCTACAATCGAAAAGCGATTTTGCTTGCGATAACTGTACTTTTCAAAAGATACTTTTGAAAATTTTAGGATGAGAAAGTAGAGTTTTCGAAATGGATGCCGCATTTACTCATAGTTGAATGAAAAAACCAACGTGTTACTGATTATAAAATTGAATAAATTGAAGTTCGAATTTCTACACCACTCACCGTACACAATAGATCTGACATCGACCCATCGACCATTAGTTGTTTGCAAACATCAAAAGCATGCTTCAGTAGAGAAAATCAAGAAATCGAATGATGAGATCATTGGGGAAATTGAAGCGCAGTGTAATGATGGAATGAAACGCAAATATTCTGAGGAAAAAAAAAGAAAGTTTTTTCTATTTAATTACAGTAATTATTGATCCTACACATTGCATTCTTAATAAATCTAATTGAAATTCGGAAAATTTTTATTCAAATATGAAGTTTGCCTGAAAAATACATTTAAACATAAAGGTTTTTTTTTTTTTGTATTTTTTAAGTAACATATTCCTTAGCGCTCTTCAGATTTTCAAATTTCTAAGATATCAATATTTCAGTAAATGTTCTTCAAAAGCAATATAAAAAAAAAAGAAAAAATTCGTCGAAACAATATAGCGAAATTAATTATTAGGCAATAATGTGGTTTTCTGTATACGAGAGTCAACTGCGATCGAATCGGGTTTAGCTCACTACAGCATTCTTGCTTTAATTTCACGCCGTTCACTCGTTACTGTAACTATCATTGTTGTTGTTGTTACTGTTGTTGTTGTTGTTGTCGTTGGTATTGTCACCGCTTATTCCACTTACATATTTTAACATTCAGTTGTTTCAAGTTATAATTACTTTCCTTCATTTTCTGTACACCTGTCTCTTCAAAAGTGGTACTTACTTACATCAATTGTGTATGTGCGTGCATGTGTGTATGAATGTGTATTTGTGTGTGTGTTTATGTGCTTTTATCTGTGTACACATATATTATAGCCGAGTGCACATGAAGGAAAAGAAATAGGGCTTGCATTACTTAATTACAGCAATTCTTAGCTGAGATGTTTGTATTTAGAAAGTTTTTTTTTATACGTGGGTAGTACGAGCGCACACAAATGCATATATAAATAAGTACCAATTATATATATACATGGGTATGCGAGTACATTATATCTATATAATATACGTAAGTTATTAAAGGGTATAATTTTTATGTCTATATAGCATATATAACATATATAGCATATATATATATATATATATATATATAGATGTGCTTGAATATCTTTTACGTTGTGCTTTATTTAATTTTCAGTTTTACATCGGTGCGTCTGTATCTCCGCTGACATTTATTAGTATGATGGATGTGTGTGTGTGTGTGTGTGCTTTGTTTTAATATTATATATTAGGCGCTCCGCCTATCTCTCTTTACGTTTTACCTTTCGATTTATTTTACATTCATTCTCAATTTACTTCATTATGCTTTTCTGCGCTATTTGATTGTCACAAGAGGATATTATCATAATAACTGCACATATTTCCTTCTAATGTTCTTGCGCGAAAATAAGTTTATCATAAAAAAAGGAAAAAATGTAATGATGCGATCATATTCCATTTGCCTTTGCGAATAAGTGAACTTTCAATCGTACTATTGCGAAAAGCATTTGAAGAAGCAAATAAAGGTTAGGTAGAATATTTGATGTTATCTTAATTTATTATTTCATGTCATACGCACATTTTAAATAATGTAAGTGAAAATTTTTTTTGCAAAACTTTTCCTTTCATTGCGCAAAAGCGCTTCATCGGGAATTCATTTCATTTCCTTAAATGCATTATAATTAACTTTGCCATTATACTGGCAGTGTTTCTTCTTTTTTTTTTTTTTTCTTTAATAATAAAAAGAAGATGAAGCTTGAGAGACTTAAACCCATATTCATTCGCATAAACATTCCAATTAAATAAAGATAAGTCTATGAAGTGGCGGCATCGGAAAATATAATCAACATATAATTGTTTTCAATTGCAAAACGATTTAATTGGATTCCAGTGCAAAGAGAGCAATAAGTAAACGATAACTTGTGAAGCAAGGTCATCTTGACGGTGAAGCAGTAGCAGTAGCTAGAGCAGCAGCAAATACTAGCACCAACTTGATAGTTGCAATTCAACACCGCCATTGCCTGCACTACGTTCCAAACAACCGGCTTTGTTGGCTTAAAATTAGAGAGACTTGCAAGTTTTGCGTTTTTTTCTTTCTTTTTGGTTTTTTCGTTATCAGTGTCTTTCTTTTTATTTCTTAATCAATTTTTATATTGCCAGAGACGTGTGCCTTTTGCGGGTTTGTTGTTGGAAATGAAAACACAGCACACACACACAAAAAAAAAACTGTAATTAATTAAATAATTCCGTTGGTTGCAATGAATCGCTGATAAACACATAGATAATGTGAATAAAACTTTCGATAGCTGACTAAACCGATTACTGCGTCGCTGTTGCTGTTGCTGTCGCTGTCGTTACCGTTGCCGTTGTCGTTGTTGCTGTCCGATGATGAATGAATGATTTGAGTAAAATTGAATTTTTCAACTCTCTTATCATGAATTTTCTAACCAACATTAAACGTACACACATATGTACATGTACACGTAAACCCATCCATAAGCAAACGTACAGTTACAAGTATCCATGCATAGCGTATAAGTTTTGGTTCGGCTTGTTTGATAATTACAAATTAGCACAAATCAAGGTTTATTTATATGTGTTAATTAAATGAATGCTGTCGTGAAAAATATACAACAACGAAAATTAAAGAAAAAAAAGAAAATGCGAAACACAAACTTTTTACAAAGACTCATGTACAGCTAAAGGCAACAACTAACCTTGACGTGCATGTTTGAACATGTATGGCAATAATGAAACGCAGCCTATCAAGTGAATCGATTGATTTGAAACAGTGTGTGGCACACAGTCTTAATACGAATTTTTCTTTTACATTTTATACTTACCGGAGGTAGCAGTATATTCGACTTGTTACGTATTTGCGACCTCTGAGAATAACATGGCATTGCAAGTCCTATATAAATTTATATATCGATAGATGGTCTTAATCGATATGAATTAAATTTATATATCCATTTGCCTGTTACTTATGATCGGGATTTTTTACAATTCGAATCAATCCGTATGCCTGGTGGACACAAAATTATAGGCCATTTACTTGGATGCCATATCTTTGCATACACATGCATCCATGTATATGCGGTCATATATTGAAATAGTAAAAGAAAATTTTTTGAATCATTTTAAAAAAAAAAAACAAAAAAATGGCGGCAAAAACGCTTCCGCGAAAAGAAAGCATTCGGTTTTCAAAGCACGTATGGTTGTTCCAAAATATTGTCTTTTTTTTTTTTCTTTTTCATATTCATATTTGAACAATTGATACAATTACGTATTTTTTGGATTTTTCCATCCCCTCAATAAACAGTGTCTTGCTTAATACCAAAATGTTTTTCTCTGTTTCTATTTCCATTGTGAACTTTTAGTTCTTTTTGTAAAATAATGCATTTTGAGGGACAGTAGTCGTCTTAATATTCCGAAAGTCCGAAGGAATGCATGCATTTACTTACACATTGTAGATTTCGAATGCTTAAGTTTTTCAAATTTCAAATTTCTGCCAAAATATTTATTTATTTCCTCTTGGATCATTAGCGACTAGAAAGCCTTGATTAGACATAGCATTCATCTGCATATCGCTTTTGCGTTCTCTTTATATTAATTTTTAATTTTATTCATTTTTAAATATTTACCCACTTGTTCGAGGTCCTCGTTGACATGCTTAACGCATTCATCTGACCTTTTTCCGCATACATAAACACCCATATCATCTGCACACATACATACTTTCCCTTGTTTTTTTTAATACTTGCCTTTGTCAGCCGTTAATATAGGATTAAGGAGAGCGACGTTCTTGCTGTGGCACTAGTACATCAACTTTTTGCTCTTGTTATGACTTATGTGTCCCGCACTTTATTCTCTGAGTTTTGTTTTCCACATATCTCTGTTCATTGTTTCAAATGCTCTTTTTAAACCTAAGAAGACTGGAAAGACATTCTGAATTATGGTAGAGCCTAAATCTCGACTAGGTTCCACTTAAAGCCCATGAACATTCTTTTCAAATTAATTCATTAAGTGCTCGTAAACTATATTTTTTAGAATTCTATTAAGTGACCTTAACATGCTAATCGATCGTATTTTTGGGGTTTGGAGGTTCTTTTGTATATTTTACTTTCTGAATTCTCACACAACACAATTTTCCTAATAAATTTTATTATATCTCTATTTAGTAGTTCTCCGATTGCATTTGCATTGTTAAGAGGCTTCGATCCTTTTTCATATTTATTGTCTTCATTATGCTTTACACATTATGTATGTATGAAATGAAATGGAAAATCGTCTATAAAGGCCTTTAAAGTGAACTAAATAAAAAAAATTAAATCA
This sequence comes from Glossina pallidipes, assembly GCA_000688715.1. NCBI lineage: Eukaryota > Metazoa > Arthropoda > Insecta > Diptera > Glossinidae > Glossina > Glossina pallidipes. The sequence continues at coordinate 1,375,755 of KK499773.1, read as the reverse complement.
TTGATACGTTGAAATGCGTTCAAGGCGCCGCTGGCTCGCCAAAAATTGCAATGAAATCTTTTTAAGTAAAAATAGTTTTAAGCAGTGGAAGCAGTCAACTGAGAAGCCGTTTTTAAAAACTGTAGCAGAGCTAACATTGCGTAGAGATGCGCTCAGTAGATCTTATAAAATTCTATTTAAATTCCAATTTAGTGAAATCAATTTAATCTCTGCACTCTCCATTCCGCCATTCTTACCATCACGAATCTTTGCCAATATGCATCTTTAGACTTATTCTAGAATTCAATAGAAGTGCATAGTTACTTGGTAAACACTAATTGGATCGCTCAATTTGTTACACTTTACAAAACAGAAATCAATGCGTATCCTTGTCATACTTTCTGTTATTTTGTATCAGAGATAGTATTCTCTTCTACACTAGTTGCCGTAAAACTTTCCAACAACAATTTTGATATAAAACAACTTTGGTTTAGCAAAAACAAAAATCATAAAGAGAAAAAACTCTTGGGACTTGTGAGACTACGATTGTTAGTCATGTAGTGCGCAGAATGCGATTGTTCATATAGGTTCTTGTCAGTCTGTCGTTCATTCGCTTTAATGTTGCTTTCATTTTTTGTTTATTGATCAAAAATGTATTAAAAGTCGTCCTAGAATTGGAGAAGAAATAAATTCAAACTGCTGGGATTTAAATTAAATGCGAAAACCATGACCTGTCAACATATTCTATTTCTTTTCCTCCAAAACATAATATCAAGTGTAATGATTATGATAATTCAACGTCGGAGAAGAATTTCATGCTAAACATCCCTGGAGGGATCCAAGGCACGAAAATCCGAAGGGCAAGGAACTTTACAAAGGCATACAAAAAAAAAGAACAAATTTTCCTTACTTTCCACTAGAAGACCCACCTTTTGGTCAAATGATCCAAGCAACATCGTGGATTTCTTAGATTTTATTATTTATTCGGCTATCCCCGCATATAGTTTGGACACATAAGAGTCCGATTATTTAAGTTCCTCAATATCTACAAGATGATCTCTTCTAAAACTGATGTAAATAAAATGCAAGCCTGAAGCACCGTGTTAACGACGGACTTGAAGTGAATTCTGCCGTAGAAAACTTCTCTAATACGACTGGCGAGGCATCCTTTTTATCAACCCCCGTTGATTTGCAATCAGGAAATCGAACTAAGGTTCTAGTGCCAGCTGAAACTAAAAGTCTTATTAGAATGAAAAGGAGATTAAGTGGAATCTGAAAACATAACAGATCCGCGACAAAAAAAACTCTTCTAGATCCAACTATAAATGAGTTAAAACAGCATTAATTTGATTTCAAGAACGAGCAGATGTTGTCAATTCTAAGAGAAAACGCAAAATGACGGTCACAAGCTTTGCAAAGCTCCAATATATTTAGAAAGACCAAAGACCCAAATAGTACATCGTGTAAATCAGATTTCAATAAGGCAATCGCATTTCAAGCTCTTTTTTCCGACGATTCCGAAGACGAAAGAGAAGCCACAAAGTTTCTCAACAGTCCCAGCCAAATGGATCTGCCCATTAAATATACATCCCTTAAGAAAGTAGATCGCGAAATATCCCTTTCAAAAAAAAAAAAGAAAAAGTCTCCGGACTACAACAAATCGACTGAAATAATATCGACTCGACCAAAACAGGGTGCTATGTTTTAAACTTTTGACTTGCAATTCTATTTTGAGACTGAATCATTAGCCAGATCAATGGAAATGCGCGAAATACATATGCAAAAGGACAGAACGACATCAACTCTTACAGGCCCATAAGTTTTCTGTCCACTGCGAATATTAAATGATAATAATATATTACCTGAACATTAATTTGGTCTACGCCTAAAAAGTGTCATCGAATCGTTAAAGTATTAAGCAATGCGTTAGAAAAAAAAAAGTATTGTTCACCTAGGTTGTGGGATGCAAAGCAAGCTTTTGATAAAGTGTGGCGTCCAGCCCTTCTTGTTAAATTGATAAAGACAGCCTTCCTGCTCCTTTCTGGCTTTCGGTGTTCGTTCCTATTTACAAAATCGCTCCTTGTTTGTCAACAACGAGACATCAGCCATCTGTCGAATCAATGCGGACATTCCACAGACTGGTGTATTAGGTTGTGTGTTCTACACAATTTTCTCATCGGATATGGCGATGGCTGAAGACGTCACAGTTGCTACATAAGGGGATGATACGGCTTTAATTGCACGCAGCGAACATAAAACCCGAACTTCAACTCTCGTGCCACCTCACAAAGTAATTCTGATATCCATTTGCATATATGGCATATAACTTTGAAATGCAGCAAGCAACTCAAACATTGAAATTCTTCAGCGCCAAACAATCTAAAACGCTAAGATTAATGGCAGACGCATCATGGTTCATGTTCATGCACCATACATAATCATAAAGATTTAGGCATTTCCACATTAAAAGCAGAAATTGTCAACATCACCGCTCGATATCTTGAACGGCTTGGCCATCATTCAAATTTATTCGCAACAAGTTTACTAGACGATAGTGAAGGGACAAATAGACTGAAAAGATCCCATATTTTCGATGTGCGAGTTAGAAAGTGAATGTAAATAGATATGTACGTAAGCATGTATATATTGTTAAACCAAAGGATTAAATTAAGTCCCACAATATATAAAAATAGGTATGGAATTTGTAAAGTTTTCTTTTCAATGGAGAATTAAATTATGGTACATTCGCGATTGGTCCCGCACATGAAAAAAAAAAATATATATATATATATAATATATATATTATATATATATTATATCATATATTATATATATATATTATATATATATATATATATATATATATATATATTATATATATATTATATATATATATTATATATATATTATATATATATATTATATATATATATATAATATATATATATATATTTCTGAATTACACAAAAGACCGAAGCAAATTAAGGTTTTCCTATAAAGCAAACATGGCATTATGTAACGTGAATGTGTGTACTTGTCTATCAAATACCACCTTCTAATTTTCGCTTACGAAAGACTCAATTATCCGCCTACTGTCATTTATATTATACGTTATCTCCATAATCACACATAAGAAAACTTCAACCAGTTTTACTTTAGCAATTATTTTAAGTCGTTCAAGAATTCGTCGTCATATCCTACGCTCTTGATAGAGAAGTGAATTCTAAATTCTTTTCAATCAAAAAATTTAATTTCTTCACAAAACCGCTCACTCGACTATTAATTATTTACTCTTTTTCTTTTCTTATGTTTAATTTTATGAGCAAAAAAAAATAGATTGGAATCCATGCAATCCTCTCATCTTATTGATCATTAGCATTATTGGCTCTAATAAGCAATTGTTGTTGTAAACAAAGAAATTAACATACGTTACGAAGAACTAGATTTCGTCTAAACGGTTGACATTAAATGCAAAAAAAAACGGTGAACGGAAAAATTGTTGAAAAATTAATGCAAATACAAATGCAACTAACACTAGAAGAGATATCTTTGTGTCGTAAGCACTTTAGTCACAATTTCTTTTGGCCCCACGGCCAAAACAAATTGTTTCGGTAACAGCAAATAATGCTCCAAAGACTTTTCAAGTGAACACGAACGATGTTGAAGATGTTGTTGCTCTGTTCAAAATTTACGCCGCAGCTGTGATCCTGTTCTCAGTGCATAGCGCATTTAAGGCATTTGAAGAACAAATCAAAAATTTTGGCAACGCATACGCAAGTCGTTATTTTTCACCTAATAGTCTCAAATTCATAGCGCAGGCGAACACTTCATCACACTTTTCTACCAAATCATCATTCCGCATGTTAGCTAAGGTCGTCCTGCAGTGCATTACGATCATCCTGGAATGTTCTATAACATTGGAAGATGCTAAAAACCCCGACCATTAAAGCTTTTTTAGTCTCAATTTAGTTTCAAATGTTTCTGTGAAACCATCATTGAACTTAAAGCAAATCTACTCGTCAGTGGAGAGGTATTAAGCTGCACTGGCTGGCACTTTATATATCGCTATACCTTTACTGGTTTACTGTTGCGGGCTCGCTTTGTGGAGACAATGTGCAGCTATGTGGTGCCAAGTTGTTTCACTAAGTGGCCGCAATACTTTTGCGTAAATTAAGAAAAAATGAGTTATTTTTCTCACACATTGTGTAATACATGTGTGCGTTTTTCATATGACAACTTAGGCTATAAGCATGATTTTTTGAGAAGAGAATTTTCAAGAGACTACTATTGCTAGATATTCGAATAAGTTACACATCAATTTTGGATGATATGCACTGTGATCTTTTCCGTCTCAAGTCGTAACGATATTAATGACACTCCAGGAAGCAAGCAGAAATTATCAAAGGAGCCTAAAGTAGCTTGCAATTCTTAGATAATTTGACTTCCTCAGTTTCTCCGACTACGCGTGTTTTTGAATTAAAAACTGCATTTTCGCATTCACCACAAATCAGAATCGGAAATACGCCTGAATCACCCGTAACCACGACCGAATTAGGCAAAAAACCATAATCTACTATTTATGGCGTAATTTTCTCAATATTGGTGCGGACATTTGCAAAGGCCATCTAGATCTTTCACATTAAAAAAAGAAGAAGAAGAAAATATCGGCTTAATCGTCTTACAATAGTTAAGAAATTATATTTCATAACTTTTTAGTGGTGTAACAAAGATTCCGGCTTTTCTCGATCAATGAAAACTAGAAGATTTCAAACCCGTGACAAAAAAACAACAATTTCAACAGAAAGTGTTATTCTTCAGTCGCCGCACTCCTCTCGTCTTTTAGACAAAACGTGCGGGAAAAAAATCGGACTTCTGAGGCTGTGCATAACGAACGGAGCGGTCTGCTTGACTATACCCTCACCTAGTGCTGGCCTTCGATTATCGCACCGCTTCCATTGTTCATCAACCTTAACGATGCTGAAGCACTATCTTTCGAATTAATCAGCAAAAGTCACGTTTACACCAAATATTGTTTATTTGATACAAAGCTCGACGCCTTGATTGTTAGAGAAAATAATTTCGCGTCGCGATATGTATTGATATTGTGACTGGCCATTGTTAACCGATGCCAAAGGCATGAAAAAGTGCACTCTCAGAGATGTATGTAGTGTCAGTTATACGTTCTTCTAATGCCACGTAAGTGTGAAAGCCGAAAGCTTACTTGCGTACCTAATAGAAAAGATATTTATGTGAACCCTCTTATAAGCATTGTCTAATGCCAGCTAAAGGTCAATTTAGGAATGTCGGTCCCCAGTTCAACCACTTGTATTCGGATACATCAATTGAGATAACCGTTCTGGTGACACGATTTCACGAGCAAGAAGAAGGATACACTTTGATGCTTGCATCCTTTTACGGTCGGGCATCCTTACCCCTCCAAATTGGCTCAGTTATTGCTTCATTTCATTCCACATTAAGCGAATGTTCTATACGTGCAGCTTAATATGATCGTCGATATTATTCTTGCTATATATATATATAGGACAGGTATCGATTTCAGATGAATTGAAGCTTATTAGCATACTTCTTAAGCTTTCCATCGTAATAAATCTCTTTCTTAATATTGTTTTATTTCAAGTAATGCGATCGCCATTACACAGGCATTTTATCTCTTTTCCGGTTGCATAGAATAAAATGCCGTATGCTGATTATTAAAAAGTTCTGACAACTTCTGAATGGATTTCCATTCGGGTACCGTAATAATTTTGAATACTTCACACTGGCTAAGCTGTACACGTTATTGACGAAATTTGATGCGATTTATGAGAAGGTTTTAGCAAAATCAGATAATGATATAACGTTTTTAACCGGCCTGTTGCTTAATGTACACGTATCAGTCCATATTTACATCAATAACATAGTACGCACAGAGAAAATTCACACGATTAATTATATAAATGAATTAATTGTGACAAAGAAAAAGATTAATAATACTTTATCTATGTTATTCTGAATGCACATATAGCCCACACATAATGTTCGCCCGTTCGTTCATACGTTCGTCGTATTACAAACAAAAATTAGTCTTTTCACCTAATTCCACCTCGCATTTACAGTGTACTTAATATTCATGAAATTTTGTTCATTTCAATACATTCTTTACATATATATATGTATGGATATATATGTAGATATATGATATGCAACGTAATGTAGCAGCTGGTTATTAATTTGAATTTTTTACGATTTAATAAAATCGTGTTAATTCTCTAGCGTATTTTCCATCTCCTTGTCCTCTGCCTACTTGTCTCCTGTCTCTATGTGTTGTGCTTTAATTAATCCATTAAAATTTAATGCTAAGATTTATTGTTTATGCAAAACTTACTCACTTTTTACTTCCATTGGAATTTATCTTCTTTCCACAAACACTTGAATATACAAACTTATAACTATGAAAGTAGTTATTGACGTTCTATATATATATCTATATATATCTCTGCTAAAAAAAAGAGTTAAAAGGCTAGAAAGTTCTCAGAAACGCACCACACTAAGCGGACGAAAAGATAGATTACTGGTTCGATGGTCTCTTCATTTACGTCGTTCGTTTATTCGCTCATTCACTCCAGTTAAATGATTTAAAGTTTGCGTGTAATTGATTTTCTTCTATTTTCTTCTTTTTTTTTTCCTCTTTTTCAAATCAAGTATTTTTTTTTTTTTTTTTATGTATTATAATTTGATACATAAGTGCAACTAATTGATTCGAAATTGATAATAAATCAGAAAATGAAAATCGGCATATCTTTCACTTAAGTAAAGTGATTGAAATATCCTGTAATTGCGTTCCCAGAATATTTAAATTAGTTAACAAACATATCGAAGCGTTTTTAAATAAATGGGCATTTAGAAGAGATCCGTATTAAGCGTGCTGCATGTCTTGGACTCCTTATAGGTTATAGGTATAGCGAAAGAAAACTTAATCAAAAAAAAAAAAGACGAAAAATTCGGAGAATGAATTCGTATGCATTGCATTGCAACTCGAAGTTGTTTAAAACAACTATCGGATAAAATGATCATAATCGCCTATCGTCACGTCTAACTCATAATAATTCTACTGAAACGCGTTAAAAGGAATATTGTCTTTAAGGGGATTTTCAATTCTTCAAAGGTTGTATTCATAAACTTATTAAGGGATTGTAAATTATATCCCGGTGCCTATGGGAAGCTAATATGTTAATCTAAACTTCTTAACACTTTCTTTGGCCGATTTATAATTCACATAATCCTAACGTATTTTAAACCCAATCCTGCCACTCGGCATCTTTGAATCAATTTTAAATATTGAACGTACATTTCTTAATTATTACACACACACTCCGTATATGGTATTTGATTTCTATATACATATACATATGTATATCTATAAGTTAGTTTGTTTGAGTGTATTAACAATAACATTTGAATTCTTCCCACGTGATTGAGAGTTGGCTCATGGTGTGAAAAAGAAAAAAAATATATATCTAAAGATTAGGATTAAGATAAGTAAGTTATTTCGCTTAAGTTGGCACAACATAATATTCTGTGCATAACTGTGCATAATAATTGCGATTAATTTGACGAATTCTGCATTTGAATTATAACCGACATGGAAGAATGAATGCGCGATAATATCCAGAAAGCAAATTAAGCTAAAATCTCTAAGAACCCGTGGCCGCAGTCGGAGAGAGCAACTGGCTACAACATATTATGAGTTTTTTCCAACCAAAGAAAGTTAGCTGCAACAACAGGCGTCACGATATCGTTACTTTTTATCATAAAGACATTTGGCCCGACATGTGAAAGCTCGCTTAGGAAAAATTAGGAAAATTTCGCTCACTCCTTCCGATTAACGCCAGTTACTCACATCGATTATTCATTGCCAATTCGCGAAGATCTTCTATTCGTCCGACAATATCCGGAAACTGCATAACTAAATCAAAAGATCTATTGTTCCTTTCGTCGGAAATTCATATTTTGACTCAATGAAATGAAAGAAGTAATAACTAGTAATGGACAGTACTTTTTATAACAGATTTCTACTCTTCTTTTGAATTATTTTCACACATAATAACTAGCAAATGACATAAGAAATTAATACGTAATAAAAATGCGATAAAAAGCAATAATCAAGTGGATTTTGCAACGCAATAGCTGCACTAATTTGTTCTATTTATCTCACCGGTCACAATATGCTTAAGTAATTTTCCGTTAATGAGCAAAAAAGAATCTCTCTTTTCAATCAGGTGGATTTGTATGAAATAGTTAAAAAAAGCACTAAACCAGGTTAAAAGCTGTGGGGATACGTATGAGTTCAATAGGCAATTGGGCGTTAAACGTAAGACGAAATAATATTAAGTTAAATATCGTATACAATTTCTTTTTTGGACAAGTCCTGACAGAAAGCAATTTCCAATTCCAATCTCATCAATTCCACTCATTTTAAATCCAACTTAAAATGCCTTTTACAAAAGTGAAACTTCTTTAATGCTTAAACAAAAAAAGGAAAAAAAAAAAACTAAATAATTTAATCCTCTTTTAATTTTTCGGTATTACTTCTTTCTCGTATTGATTTCATTTTTTTGTTGTGTTTTTTGTTTTGTTTTTTTTTAATGTTCAGAACACTTAAAGAGTTCTACAAAAATATATTCTAACTCAGTCAAAAAGCAAAACGTAAATTACTAAAAAGCTAACTGATCATATTCCAAGAAATTGTTGAATGTTAAAAAAAAAAAAGAAAAGAGAAGAGAAGAAAAGAAACGAAAAAAAAAACTGTCTCAAAGACATTTGTCAATAATAATATTCATCGAGACGACAACGAGACACCAATGATGGAACTTTACTTTTTATTTATGCTACACACGCAATATCACCGCGACAATAGATCGAAACACAGACGGACAGGCAATCGGACCACCCTAAAAGAAGAAACGAGCATAGTTTAAGTAACAAAGGCACACATTAAACAAAACATTGACGCGAAACGTGAAACGTAAAGCATGCCTTTTCAATGATCGAAGAACGGCGCCACAAGGAAACTTGAAAATTTTTACATATAAATTTGCCAAAAATCTCACGCAGCCAGCATTTTTTTTTTTTTTTTATATATTAACAACTTTTGCTGTTACCGATTTTTAAAAGATTTTGTGTGAATTATTTAACTTTTTATAGAATTTATTAAAATGCGTCATAAGTATTTTTATACCCATCACCGTTCCCAACTTGAGAACATATTGAATCGCTCTAGCGGTTGTAACACTTGCGTTAAAGGCACGACATATATATATATATATATATATATATATATATATATATATATATATGTCTCTTTTTTGAATTGGACATGTGGACGGACAAACGTCATATTTTATATGTTTATATATATCTACATAAAGATATATATATATATATATATATATATATATATATATATATATCAGAGAAAAAATGACAAATTTCAATAAAACTTGTCTAACGAAAATTTTCCAAAAATATTGGACCTATGTGTCTGGGCAGATTTCAATCCAACATTTTTCCTTAATATATTATATGTCAGATCTATGTAAATATTTGATGCGATATCGGCATCTAAAAAAAAATCTAAGAAACAGCCATATTTACGCATACAAACAAATATCTACTTCAGATGATGGTGATCTGGACTTCGTATTTGTTTTATATTTTACTTCTCTTGCTTACGCGACAAGTTATTAGTGTTGCTTTTTCTAAAGAATTCATTTCGATGACTTTTGCGTTTTTCTACAGAATTGAAATAATTTGCAGAACAGTTTATTATCACATTTCCACATAAGTCAGCTAAAAATTGCAAAAAAAAAAAAAAAAAAAATATAAAAAAAATTATTCAATATATTATCGTAACGTAGCAGTAGTGTTCATTCCTATCGTTATTCAATTTTCATTTGGCCGACCTAATTTATATAAGCAAAATGCTCTTCTTACACCTTAATTCAGCTTAGCCAACTTACATATATACATATATATGTATGTGTGCTTGTATTATACTTTAAACTTAAATTCCTAAAACTGACAAATGAATTTAAAGAAAAAAAGCCAAAAATAAAATAAAATATATGTATATATATATATATATATATATATATATATATATATATATATATATATATATATATATGTTTTTTTAATTGTCGTATTGTAACAGCGCTAGTTAAAGCGACGATGCTTGGCTTTAAGTTGAGTTCATCAAATGTAAATTAACCCTTGAACCTGCTACCTAAAGAGTAACTGCTTAAATTTTTCTTGGGTTTATTTATGCTGCGTAAAGAGCAAAAATTTCATCAGCTAACCGTCCGCCCTCTTTTAGAAACCAGCAATTCACAACAAACACATTACAATGGCTTGTGACCTTACTGTTAAACATTTGCAACGCAATTCAAATACTCAATCCTTTCTTTTATTTTTAACACCCACCACAGGTGTATGTATACTGAATGTGTTACGTATAGAACAAGGCATCTGAGACTTCATGAGTTGAATATAAATAAATATTTGTTGGGTATAAAGCGCGCGTCTATCTGTTTGCTCAATTCACAATTACGATCTGGTACAACTTTTTCTAGAATATCAGACTAAACTTAAATATTGTAAGCTTTTTAAAGGAAATCAAGGAAATTCGCCTTTTCGTTTTCAAAAACTCAAACCCGATCTATTAATTCGGAAAATTCGAACATTTCGCCCTGATATTCGTGTTAGTGTAATAATTTTCTTTCTTTCTTTCTTTTCCTTTCTCAACTACTTTCCATTTAACGTCTTTGGCCGGGAAGGAGTTACATCAGTAGCCGCATTAAGCGAAGAAGTGTAGGGTATTCAATGGTGGGCCGTGGCCCACTATAGCGTTTTTATTTGGTTTTTCCTTCTTTTTTTCTCTTTTTTTTTTTTTGTTTTTTGCTTAACACTTAAAACAAACACAAGCGCTGAGGAGTATCGAAAAATTCGGGCTAAGCTTGAATATAATTTTTGTATTTCTTGTTTTCTTTATGCAATTATTTATGGCCTACTAAAGTTCGCCCAAAACACTTTGTATAATATATACGTATATGCCAAGTAGGTGATCAAGCAACCACTTTATGTAAAACTCTTAGATGCCATGCCTAGGCATCATATGATTACTTGTCTGTGCTCTTACGCTTGCACACTTATACCCTACGCTACTTGTGATATACAATCTCTTAAGTTTGTGCTAACGATTGCAACAGACTTGAGATAGATTTACCTTTTATGCTATCGATCGATTCAGAAAACGATTTTGAATTCATCTAAGCTTTATATGTCCGCCTGATACCTGTCTATGTACGCTTATATTTAAGCTACAGCTCGGAATTTTCGAGACATTTTACTGAAGTTTTTTACCCTTGGGTTGACCGCTACTGAAAATAGTTTGGATCGGACCACTTTTTCGATCACTTGCCTCATAACGCCTTATTTCGATAAGTCGTTGCAACCAAAATCTCTTTGTAATTTCGGGATTTCTAAATTAGTGTGAGAACTTTGGATTGGATGGCACAACTTTTCGAATCCCTTTCAATGTAACCATTCTCACGACAACTGAGCCTTTATATGGTAAAAAGCGCAGGTCCACCTCAAAAAGGTTTAGTAATTAATATTTTATGGTTAAAATTTATTTTCAGTCAATTAAGCACATTTGGAATTTGGATCACATAGATCAATTTTTTAGAACGCGTCACATATATATGAGCGCTGATGAAAGCGAACTCTTCTATGGCGGCAAAGCTTAATTTATGGTTTTTTATAACGAAAGCATTTGGGAAAATAAAAAATCATTCAAAAGCAAATTGTGTTTGCTAAATTTAGACCACGTTGACGTTGCAGTACCATCCCATAAGAGGGCTTTCATAAAATCTATTGCATTTGCATAAAAATAATGCATCATTTTCGGTAGATTAATTAAGTGAAGTGGTGTGTAGAGTATGTAATGGTAGGCTTTGTCCGACTATAGCATTCTTGCTTGCTGTTGTGTACATATTTACTTAAATCACAACAAGCAACGACAGCGACACTTCACTCTTTTTCTTGTTAGTTTCATTGTAAACACTGGTTACGTGTTATGTCGTTGAAAGGAGAGTTAACAACAACATGCGTTTAAATATCGGGAGTTCTTTTTTAAGCCGGATAAAGAAACTTTAACAGCAAAAAAAGGAGAAAAAAAGAAATGTTATACTAATTTGGTGGACCAATTAATGATCGTAACAAAGATTAGGCAACTGAATCGAGAGCTTTCGATATGCTGCCTAGTAAAGGCCATTAAAGAAACCTAATATCAATTTTTGTTTCGTCGTAAGACCCTTAACGATCTTACTGTCCAATCGTGTCTGAACAATTCTGAAAACCGATTTGTTTGCTCTACAGTATCTGTTAAAAAGTAATCGTCATACACAAGGAGACATCGCCTTCTCAACGAAACTGAACTCCTTGAACGCTTTGTTAGCCCCTTTATTTTTTTGATTATAATTCTCTGAGTGACTTTTTCATCGCCCGACAGACTATTCGGCAGAGAATTGACGGACACACATGTAAGATATAAAAAGACAAAAGTGTTGATCAAAATTGAAATATTTTATGACTGCGCAGAAGCTGCAGCTTGGCCAATGTTTTTAAGTTTCCTTTAGAATTTTTAACTCTAAACTCTCTCTCTTTCTTTTGCTCTCCATCCACAAAGGCTTTCTTTCTTAGCAAAATAAAACAATGTCTCATGGCATGACGATGATAGCCCTTGACATGAATGATCCTTCATAGCGCTAAGTGGAATTGTGTAGTCCTATTGCGATTATCTTGCCAGGAAAGACTGAAAAGCTAACAATCAGCCCATTCGAACATTTCTAAAAGCTGAATGACCCTCAACGGAATTCGTAATATTTCAAAATCATTCTTTTCTCACAATGCAATAAAAATCGAGAAATTTGGTTAAGCATCGTTTGCTGCAGAAGCTCCCTCCCGTCTTTAAAAATAAATACAGTTTACCGTATAGAAAACGTTCCCGATTGTTTAAATAAATCGAAATCTTTTTTTTTTTCATTTTCTCTCTCTCTCTGTCTCTCTCTCTCTCTGTCTCTCTCTCTCTCTCTCTTTCTCTTTCTTTCTCTCTCTCTCTCTCTCTCTCCGTCTGTCTGTCTGTCTGTCTGTCTGTCTGTCTGTCTCTCTCTCTCTCTTGTTCAATAACTCTTGCTGCTTACTAAATTACCAATGTCTAGCAGTACTTTGCAGTATTAATTACTTAGCACTTGCGGCTGCAAGATATTTATCACCTTTTCATTTATTTATTATTACGAAAACTTGATATTCAAAGTACTTTCAACATTTAAAAAAGTCTTTTTATTAATTTAGAATTTTTAAGGGAAATTGATTTGATTTATCCGGTTTCGGAGTGAAAATACCATCATATTTTCTTATAAGTATTCGTGAGCAATGCGCGGCAAGTAAATTGATCATTTTTTCCCTTTGGTTTCGATTAATGTACGAAAATAAGTTTTACGTGTGCCTGCAAAGAGGCAAAGTTGTTGCAACAAAAAGTTGTTGTTTGCCTGTACATCAGTAACGAAAGTTGCAATTGCATTCCATTTTTGCGCTCACCGTCATCGTTAAGATGACGTTACATTATTTGTCCCATTGCATTGTTAACACTGGGCGAATCTCATCGGAGATATCCTTACTGCATAATGTCACTCCTGCTTTATTGACTGGGGATGGGAAAAATCGCAAAAAAATTGCTAAATAAATATGAAATTAGTAAATAATGCTTTTACTTGAAAGGCATACATACGTAAATCACTTTTAAGTTCATTTAAGACAAAAGGAAATACATATATAAAAATAGTTAAGACAATCATTTTTCGAAACATTTGCTATACGAATAGGTATCTGAGTTTCGTTTCAAGCCTTATTATTTATTCTTTATAAATATTTATTTAGACTTCCACACGCGCGTATGTAAATTTTTTTTTTTGATTTTCTGTTGATAGTAAGCAATAAACACAAGTAACAGAAAGGAAATGTAAAGGAATTTCAATATTTTATTTACGTTAAAATGTTTACTTAAAAGAATTTCAAATTCAGATATTATTCATATTGTAACGGGGTTTTTTGTTTTTTTCCTAAACAGAATAATTGCACGAGTCACGTAAACCTGTGCATGTTTTCTTAATGCGAAAGCGTAATGAATAAGTGCTTATCTTCTCAGAAAGAACTAAAGATAACTTAGTTATGGTAGACGCGTTTGAGAAGTGTTTACCATACACACACGCGCACACACGCACGCACGCAAACAAACAAACAAAGAGACAAAGTACTTAAGACGGTATTTTAGAAAGATTTATAAGTTTTAGTAATCGCACCCGTCCTGCTATAAAAATTCCATCTCTTCTTCTTCGTTCTCTTCGTTCTCTTCGTTCTTCTATTCAATTAACGCAATCGATATTTCTTCCACACCTTGCTTTGAAACCTTAATATTTTGGCGGTCTTTTATGTATTCCTGCATATTATGTATGTATATGTCGTAAATAGAAATCCCTTTCATTTAATTTACAACGAACTGACAGTACTTAGCAAATTTAATGCAAATTTTTATTCATAATATATGTTGTACGTGCTGGTGCTACCAAATCTATACAATATTTGCATGCAATTAAGTTTTAACGCCAACATTTCAAATAATAATTGTACCGAATAGCCAGCCAACGCAAGCCCTATGGAATCAGTAAGTCAGTCAGTCATTCAGTCAGTCAGTCCGTCAGTGAGTCTGTCAATTAGTTAGTTAGCTAGTCAGTCAATTACTTAGTTACCTGCCGGCCATAAAATTTACAAAACTGCGACAATAGCAATGAAATTGACACTTGGTTAGCGTAGTTCATTCATTCAATTATAAGAATTGAAGAAATGACACTTACAATCATGTAAGTAACAACGGCAACCAACACCTTGCAATCGTTGTCTGCACACCGTAGATACGCGTCAAACTATACCAATTACGGCAAAACTCTTAGGCTCTAAGGCTATCATAAATTTACATAGAATGGTAATAGAAGAAAAGAATAAATTAAAAGAAAAATATATATATATATATATATATACATATATATGTATATATATAAATGACTAGTATGCAGAAAATTGTTAACACTTTTTTTATGAAACCTGAAATAAAAATGAAATAAAAACTGAACGTTTCGCTTCGCGATAAACGAACGCATATATATATGTGTACGCGTACATTTCATTCATTCAATTAACCCCCTAAGGTTATAAATATTTCTACAAATTTATGAAAGAATTGTATGTGTGTGCATGTATATATATATATATACATATGCACGTGTGTGTGTGTGTATGTATGCGTGCAAATGCCAATGTGTTTGCATATAAATTTTATAACAATTATATCATTGTTTTACTGCTTCATTGGTTATGTTAATATTTAGCAACAATTGCTGCCGCTGTTGCTGCTACATACATCCATGCATTTATGCAAATACAATGTGAATATAAATCACAAATTTTATTATAAATTAGTTTTTTTCCCCCATAAAACCAGAGTCGAGATTGTCGTTAAAAAAAAAAAAAAAAAATCTAGAAAAAAAAGGTGTGTTTTCATGAGCATTAAAATATTTATAAACTATCAATAGCTGTTGTTGTTGTTGTTGCTGTCTTTTTTTTTATTTTAGTAAAAAATCTCAAGCGCCATACGGGGGAGAGTTTACCTTGTTAACAAATCATTAAGATTTTTCCCTGTACGATTTTATTGTGTTGTGTCTCAAAACATTTTAAACTAATATTTAAGATAATAAAAAGCAACTAAGCAACCACAGCACCAGCAAGTTCTTGTGATTCATTCTAGCTTGAGGTTATTTATTTGTTTGCATTGAACGATTATTCTATGTTATTATTGTATTATCTCCGTTTTGTTCTTTTTTTTAGTTGTTGTTGTTGTTTTTTTCGTTTTATTTTATGCTTCTGGGAATGCATGAGTAGTGTTGATGTTATTAATTTCTTGCGTATACATAGATATGCTTCTGGCATGACACAAGTCAATGCCACCCTATGCTCATGTGCACTCAATCCAATAATCTTAAGCAATTCATAACAAACTCTAAGCAAAACGATCTAATAACATACACTTTACAGTTTACTTATACAAACACACAGACAAAGTCAAAATTGTATCAGTTAATAATGTAGATTTCCTCAGTCAAAACCAAAGAAAATGCTAGAATATCACATTTGAAATCTACTATAACTACATTGTCCTCATGTTTCCGATAACTTAACTCTTAACAAAAAAAAGTGAGTTTTTTTTTTTTTTTTGCTTTAAGGCAAACCATTGGAACAAGCGATTTGTCGATTTTCTTCTTTCATTGTTTAGACGGTAAGCGGACTCAGGCTCGAACGTTGACAAGCTTGGTCTGGAATGTTTTCTTCAGTCTCTTCAGGTTCTTGTATCATTCTGTTTAAATACATTTTACATAAACTAAGTACATGTTGTTGTTAATCAATGGCAGTTTTAATAAATCGCAATAATTTTGAATAATCGTAATATAAAGGACTGTTTTGTTCATACCAAGGATCACGGGCAATTTTTGAATTATATATCAACCTATGAATTCCAATATTCTCCTCACAAAAATTAATTCATTCATTTCTATCAACCTTCTCAAGCTGATTACCAACCTTTTTTACATTCTCTCAATAATTTTTTTACAAAGTTGCCGTCCAAGTTAAACCTGAAACTAAGTCTCACAAATGATTTGAAATTTTTTAAAACACATTTTTTCGTATAACCAGTCGAAGTTCTGCTATTTTTCAGATCATTTTTTTTCTCAGAGTGAATCTATGCAAAAATGTCTCGCAAAAATCCATATATGCCTATAGAGTTGATTGATGACACATACGATAACGGAAACAGACAAACAATTTTATATTGTAAATAATTGAAAAAGTTTTCGTTCAATTCTGGCCTATACAACTATGGCTCATAGAAACGATCGTGTCGAATGTCGAATGTTTGCGAACAACACGATGCCACCCAAAATAGATGAAACATTGAATAATTAAAAAAAAAAAAACCTTGCACCATCGCACAGTTATTCATATATGAGAAGAGGTTGAAGAAGTGATTCGTTCCGAATCAAGATAAACTTACATCGATTCAGAGAATTATTCGGAGTCGCTCTGTAAAATGAAAGATGGATCAATTTCAAGTTTTTCTGTGTATTTGCACACACACACACAGACACAGTTGAGTATAAAAAAGAAATCTTTACTTGAAAACTTTTGACAAAGTATTTGAAGCGAGAATTTGCTCAGAGACGACTCTAGCTGTCAGTGTAGAAATTGTCAAAATTTTATTCTTAAACTTAAGCTTAAATATAAAGATTTCTATTTAAATTATTATATGGCGACGAAAGAAATCCAACCTATATCTCGAGCCTCGAATACGTAGTCGGGTGTGGAAACTCTCTTAAATGTGATAACCTGATGAACACGACAGGCTTCTCGCAATGATTGCATTTATGCCTTCAGCATCTGGTCTATAAACCATGTAAGAAAAGCACTATATCTGGTCGGTAATAATTGAAAACCTAAGCATTTCGTAATTAAAACGAGCAACGTGAACGACTAAACGCTACACGCTACAGATTACATCGTCTGATCTACATTTTTTGATTTATCTTCTTCCTTAAATACCATAAATCATATCCTGGGTAATGGCAAACATTTTACCGCAACTCCGCAAGCGAACGCAAGCTAGCGGGACCCAGATAAATAACAGAATTAATTGTCTTGCCATTCATTTATTTTCTTCGTAAAAATCCTTATATGAGCTGGGCTACAAAAAGCAGACCTATGTGACCCATATTTGGTACAAATATGCAAAATATTATCTCATTCGATCCAAATTTTCCGTATGAAATTTAAAATACTGAAATACTATTATTTGGCGACTTTTATCAGAAAATCTAACAAATTGCACTTTTTATACCCACCACTCAAGGATGCGGACATATTCATATATTTGTTTTTTTTTTTCATAATGTATATAACAATCAAAAGGAAAGTAAGCTTTCCGGACCCTATAAAGTATATGTATGTATATTCTTGGTTAGCGTGAAATTCTGAATTAATTAAATCATGTCGGTCCATCTGTCTGTCCATGTGTCTTTGTGGTATTTGTTATTGGCACTTTCCTGGTCACAAAAATGAAGATATCGATTTCAAAATATTTTAAACACCGCGACCTGGTCGATCATTTTTTCTTAATAATACCAGCGTTATGGATATCAAATAATAGAACTTGGAGAGTAGAATGCGAATAAATAATATATAATAAATAAATAAGATAAAATAAGATCTTATATGGAGAGTGATCCCGAAAGGGGTCTAATACTATTTTGAAAAATTTTTTCCAAAAACCCATCCGTATATTAAATTTTGTACAGATTGTATACAAAAACGGATAGTAGACAAACAGTTAGGCCAGCTTAAATGGATTCAGGAAGTGATCTTGAACAATTCGGAATAGCAAAAGTTGTGTCTATCGAGTCTTACGCAAATTCCTCTACCACAAACAATGTAAGATATATTTACAATAAACTGAATTAAAGAGAACCAGATAAACTTAAGCTTAACTGAATCTAGCTAACCGTGATTATGTATGTGTTATATTCCCCTCCATTTCTGAAGTATATTTTGCATAATATTTAGTATTTAAAATTTCCTTGTTTTTGTTCAAAACAAAAAATCATGCATTTCATGGCTAAATTGTGGCATATGCCATCCCATCCGATTTAATTACTCAAAATTAATATCAAACAAAATCTTTCCCATAAAAACCTCTCCGTTAGATGCTAGTCCTTGAACACTTTTTTCTTACAATTTATTCCTCAAATCTCATATCTCGAATATTGAAGAGATACTGGAGATATAATATTCCTATTACTGGGATTATTTCCATTGTCAAACACACCCACTAAGGTGCGACCATCTTCTATCGCTTTCTCTTTCACCACTGCTCTCTGACCATCCTCCGATATCAAAACAAAGAAAGAAAACAACAAATAAATAATAAAAAAAAATGTATAAAAATTTCATTGCCAAACAATGGAAATGAAGTGAAAATAACTGTGAAACGTATTTGCTTGATTTTCACAACAATAGATGAATAAATGGATAATAAATGGATTAACGAAGGAACGATATTTGGCTAATCGAAATTAAAAATATTTTGTTAAAGCTCTTTATTTATTTCGCATTTTAGCGCATACATTCCATCCTACGATAAGGAGGAAAGGCTGTAGTGTACTAATTTTTTTTATTGATTTATTTTTTTTATTCTTTCATTTGCACAGCCAATCGATACACAACCGCACATTTAATCATATTTCTGGTTTTCTCTTATTTTTCTAATTTCAATTATCTCGTCACTGTGTCAGTAGGCTTACGTGTGAGCACACATCAGCTTTTAACTGATTGCAATTGTTAACCTAATCTTAGCAAGTTTTTCCACCTTAACGTAATATGTTGAATAAATAAAAAAAAATGAAAAACAACAACAACAACAACAGCAACACCAATGAAAGCAACTGAACTTAAAGAAAAAAAATTCCCTTTCTTGTAGTGATGAATATACATATACAAAAACATATACATATATATAATTTTTTATTTTTTTTTTTTTGACAAATACGCCAGTCAATGTTCAGTCAAAAAGCAGTAGTTCTTGAAACTTGAACAGCACAAGCGCCTACGTATTAATAAGATTATAGATAAATAATGAATAAATAAAAGAGAAAAAGAAACCGATTATCCGAATATTCATTTTAAGACGAATTTTGTACACCCATTATGCTATGTACTTACTAAAGTTCAAAAGAGAAAATAGCGCAACGTTGTTGTTGCAATTAAATGACAATTAAAACTTTGATTACATGAATCGTATGGACCTCAACTTAGACCTTGAAATAATTATTAAATCTTGCATCAGTTGTGTATATGCATATGTATACGTTGATGTGTATGATAAAGGTGTGTGGAATCAAGAAGAACTTAAGATTGATCCACGCGGTGTCTATGATCTATTCATAAATATTTGTATTCAACCTATGGAGCGCTATTTTCGATGAAACTTTTGGCCAAAAACGCAAGAACGCATTTGAAAATGAGTTGAATCGCAATGTATTTACAATCACTTCCCATATGATAACGAAAAATGCTATTTTGGCATATCACAACGTATTTGAAAAGTTCGAAGGGGATGAAATCTTGTTTTGAGCCGCTTTCCTTGCAAGCCTCCGCATCATTTTTAGTATAATATCTTGCTATGAAAATTTGATAGAAACCGGAGATTAGCAGAGGTGTAACCAATCGGTAAGTGTTATGCTTTTATCGACTGAGCGCTCGAGATTCTTACCTATACAACCATTTATGCGTACAGGGGCTAACCAGAAGAAAGATGTTAAACCTTATGTAAGCTTTCGTCCGCTCGGAGATGGATAAGAATTCCGAGACACTCTAAGCTCATAGTCTCATAATACTGTGAATCTGACAATGAGTTTAAAAAAGAATTAGTTCACATCTGTTCAACAATTCTGCTCCAATAACCGTTACAACTCAGTTAAATAAAGTAGAAGTTTTGCAAAGTTCCCATTAAAAGCATTTCTTGGTAGAAGAATGATAATAAAACTACCGGATCAATTTAAATATATTGTTATATAATTTGCCAAGCTTGGCAGGATACCTTGGTATTCAAGCTTAAGAAAATGCTTGTTATAGCAAATCGTTGCTTCTGCCTAAAAAGCGATAATGGTATCATAAGCATTACATTTTCCACATATAAGTCATCTATCTAAAGTAGAAAATAGTTTAGTGCAAGGCTCTACTGTTGTTACTATTCATGCTTCTAAGGAGAAGCATATAACTATCACCCAGAATATATTAGGTGGTCGTAAAAGTTTTGGCCAGCGACATGGATTGGTAAAAATGATAAAGTAATGCAAAGTATCTATGTACACAACGGTTAAATTCGATGATTTTGAACTTCCTCTACACAAAGGGATGGTTTTCCATTTAGTAATACTGAATAATTCAGCGTACGAAGACCCTGATCATGGGGAGCTCAAAATTGCATTTTCGGTATTCATTAGTTTCGTTTGCTTTCATCGCTTGCGAAGAAAAGAAGAACGTGTTCTATGACGTATTATGACTGGCGATGAAAAGTGGACCTACTACGACAATCCCAAGAGCAAAAAGTCATAGGTTAGTCCAGAAGAGCCGTTCACATCGACACCGAAGCGGAATATACCAATAGCGATTAACAGATGCAAAGTCCTCCCCCTTCGGCCATACGTTGCAAGAGTTGCAAATAGACTGGTGCAGCTCGAATGGGAGAATCTGTCGCACCCGGGCGTA
Source organism: Glossina pallidipes (assembly GCA_000688715.1). NCBI lineage: Eukaryota > Metazoa > Arthropoda > Insecta > Diptera > Glossinidae > Glossina > Glossina pallidipes. Next base: position 1,354,290 of record KK499773.1, on the reverse strand, counting down.
CTCAACAGACATAGCTTCTCCTGATTAACACTTGTTCAGATCGATGCAACATGACACGCGGTTTCGAAATGCTGAAGTAGTGCGAAAATGGAAATCTTGCCAGAAATATGAGAAAACATTGTACCGAATAATGGATAATACTTTGATTATAATTTCAAAGTTCAAATATTTTCCCAATAAATGAAAGAATGGCCAAAGCAATGCAAGCGCCCGTTAATAAGAATATAGTCGTTATTGTGATGGAAAAAATCTAAAAAGTATCAAACCTTTTGAAAGTTAACGCTTAGACATGTTTTCGTTTCGCATGCTAGCACTTCCCGGCATTTTGGACCGACTTTGCTTTGTATAACTTTCGGATTTTCATAGGACAGTATTCCAATAAATAAAGTTAATCGGGTAAAGTGAAGTATAAAAAACTTGAAAAACCCTATTTTAAGCGATCTGTAGCGTTCTGTTGTTTCCCCAAGTCCATATTTATAGTTGAATGACAAATGGCCAGACTGCAAAAGATGCAAATCGATAATGTGATGAGACCGCAACAAAGCGTCAATTCAATCTTAGCATAACAATTTGCAGTAAAAAGAAATATCAATGAAATCCAATCGGAATTATGATCAACTTGAAGCAAATAGAGCAATAAAATCCAGCTCATGTAAAGAGGAATAAAATGATTATTTTTAGTCAATCAATAATCCATCGAACAAATTTAGAGCTGCATGCGGCTTAGAACGGCGCATGGCATAATTGAAGATCATTGTTAATTAAGAAAAAGCAAATTGTATAGCGAAAGGAAATCAAAATTATAAAATAATAATAAATAAATTTGTTATTGTTATTGTTATTGTTGTTGTTGTAAAAGTAGAAAACGGAAACATAAGTAAAAATGCAATGACAGAATAACGCCTTATTGATGATGGTTGTAACCAAATTGAATTTATATGTTTATATATAGAAGAAGTATTCGCATCTGTTTGTTTGTTTGTTCGTTTGTTTATAATATGTGACCTATATTTGATCATATTGATATTGCTAACGATCGTATGTACAAATGGTGTTTGTAGTTTTGCGCATAAACTAGTCAAACATTTAATAGAAAACCACTTCGCTTTAGGTGTAAGAATGATGAGAGAAAGATCATTACACGCGTGTGTGCGTGCGTTATATATATATATATATATATATATATATATATGTATTTCATACATTTGTGTGGCACGTACCAATATCAGCATAATCCAATGCATTTGCTTATCTATTGGCATTATCTCAATGACTATGACTACAACTGACTGTGTGAAGGCATTCACCATCGACGACTTAACAAAGCAACAAATGCATCGAGACATAGATATCACAACCCATTCATTCATTCATTCATAGATTTTACGTCTGTCCGTGAATGCATGATATACAGTGGCATACAATGAATACATCCTACTTTACTACTATTAAGCAAGTATGCATGCAACCAGGGCGACCAACTGTCCTCTCGCTCAGAAACCACGAACGAATACAATTTCATTGAATGATTAGAATAATCCGAAAGAGAAATAACTGATTCGACTTTCATGTAATAGCCTATTAGTCTTTACGAAATCCAAAAGCTTGCTTTTCATTTAATTTCCGCTAATTTTAATTATTAAAATTATATTTTTAATGTTGTATGAATTTTTAATATATTATCGTCAAAGCAGATGCAATCAGTTCTTCAAATCTACCTTTCAGGCTAAATAAATTACGCATTTATATTTTTGATTAGAGCAAATAGCGGAATTGATGTACTCGTGCCTGTCCATCTGTGCGTCCACTGATATTACGCTATTAGAAATAGTAGGTATTTTTCAAAACTTTCAGAAACTTTTTTTTTCTCATTCTTATTCGATTTACCGCAAAGATTAATTCTATGGGTCAATCGTTCCGCCCATAATTAGCAAAGAAGGTGGAAAAATCAAATGGAAAAGTTTACATCTCTTGTCAAGTTCGTCAATCCGTGAAATCGGATATAAAATTTCCACGCATCATCTGAATAATGCGAAGTATGTAAATATCGTTTTCATTAATACCGAGCGATAGACGATATGAGATCAATATATCGAGTGCTGGGTCATCGTTCGCTAGTGTTGCATATTAGCAAATTTGTCCTTTTTGTTTCGTATAATAACGAATAATCCCCTGGATGATCGAACGCAAGTGAAATGAATTTCTGCACTCTTCACGTAAAACTGGCGCTAGCTCATCTTTTTACCTCATAGTTGCAAGTTCTCACCTTTGCGATTGTAATTTATTCTTAAGCGAGTCATTTTCATTATATAAGACATTTTTTCATACTCTAATGAAATAGTTTGTGTTTTTAAAATTCCCAATTACGGATCGAGAGCATCCTTCAAAACCGCAAATTTCAATTTTTAAAAACCGTATGAGAAAGGAAAAGTTTGGACATTGAAGCTATCACATTAGGAAATGTTATGCATCGTTCACCAATCGTGGCTGTGGATTCTATGGCAATAGAAACTCACCACTCGCTGCTGTAGATTATGCAAAAAAATAAGAAATATTTTAAAGAAAGGGGTACAAAACTCCTGAAAAAGTGTGCGTGTACCGGCTGGTCACCCTAATCCAATACAAGTTTATCAAGCAAACACAACACTTTCGTTCATATCTCCGCACATATTCCTTTCTGTATTACTATATGCGTTTGTAATTTCGGAGGCTGACTTGCCAGACATCACTACTAGAAATACTTCTACTGATGTTAATAACATCGAAACTGGATTTTATTCCCAAAAAAAACATTTAGAATATATTTCGAGTAAACAAGAGCAAATAGCAATAAAATAAATTGCATTTGACTTAAGCCGAATCTATCCGTATCCTCCCCTAGCTCGGATACATATCTAGATAGCACCCGGTATTTAATTGCAAGAAAGAGCAAATTTCTCTTTATATACATGATGCGGTCGATATGCGTGTATTTACAACGCAATACAACTTGGTAGCTCTTGTTAGTCTGCTATCATCGTACAAACTGAAAGTCATGTTTTTCATATTGCATTTTATTTACATACCAAGCAGTTAGTTCTAATCGTCATATTAATCGTACACTTGGGAATCGTACATTTTGCAGACTTTCAAAGTAAATGCGAGTAGAGTTGTTATTAAATGCGTCCGCCTTCAATACTAACTTTAATATTTTAAAGTGAAAAGATTTCTATTAATTGTAGGCGAACTTCGAAAACGATTATAATGATTCTTCGAATTTTATATAATCGGAATGAAACGAAACAATTTATATAACTGAATATGTTTCATATTGCAATTTGCAGACGGACAGATATTCACAATGCATGATGCCTGATGCCCATTGTTGTGACTAAAAAACATACAACATACAACAAAACTAACATACCGTATCGATAATGGTGGGTAGACAAAATCAATTATGAATGCATTCATAAAAGTTTGCCATTGAGAAAATACGAAAGACAACAAGAAAAACTAGAGAAAAAAAAAAGAAAAAAACAAAATGTAAAATGTAAAATTCTTGCAGGTCTGTAGACCTGCACTTTTTATGTGGGCGTTCGATAAGTTACTCTAATCGATATGACTACCAATTTTTCAAACTGTCAACAAAACTCTTTAATGGAAGCTTAATTTTGTTACTTTACCAATAATCAGAAAACAGGTTTGCTATCAAAAGTTTATCTACCAAGAAATCTTAAAATGCGAAAGAACAAGAAACGTAATCTTTTCAATGATGAAATCCCGAATTCTTAATAATGTTCATTAATCATTTTTTTGTTTTCAAGATTTACGAATAGTTTTATATTAAAATGTCTATTAATAAAGAAAAAATCAAAAGCAATCAGGAAAGTTTGCCGCAAATAAGAAATTCAATGGGTTTGGTTGTCACTGCAAAGTCAAGACTTTAACGAATTACTAAAAATCATCAAATCTTTGCACACCCACCCACACACCTTTCAGCACGAATCAGGTAATTTAGGAATCATAATTTCTATAGGCTAAGCACTCGTTCGTCTAATAATTTTGTTTCTTTCAAATAAATTTTTTCTTATTTGAACACAAAATCCGCTGGAGATAAAATTTGTAAATACTTTAACGGTCAGTTACCGATTTCTGATATCGGTAAAGGGAATTGTATCAATCATTGAAGGATGCAGCAACTGAACCATCAGATCACTTTAAAAAACTTTGAAATTTTTTCCTCATCAAGCACTCGTGTAAGTAAAACTATAGCTTTAACAAAACATAACTGAAGAGTGTCTGTCATCTTGCGATAAACTTAGATTTTGCACAACGAGCCGACGCGGCTTAAAAGCTATTTCGAACGCAGGTGCAATTTAAAAAATTATTAAAAAAGTTTCTCGTTCCTTTGAGAGCGGACCCCAAATGTCCTTACTGTGTTCATACACGTCTTCCTTCTCTTCATACACTCAGTGATGTCTATGGCATCTCCATTCAAGACGAAAGCCATTGTAACGTTGATTCTGTGTTTTCTGATATATTATAAGATTCCTAACTAATCTTGACCCTTTTAACCCATTGCTTTAGTAGTCATGAGTCCTGTCGCTGTCAAAACAAGGCTCCTCATGAACTTGGAATAGTTTCGGTTAATGAGTGCTTGCAAAATGTACAGAAGCTTTCTTCTGTTCCTTTTTTCCCTTTTTCCCTTGTCCCCTGTACTTCGTGTATAGGAGTGGTCGAGTCTAACGAAACGAAAATGTTGATATTTCCGAACAGGAACGTGTTGTCCGTGTCAGCTATGATTAGTGGAAATTTCTTCATTACTTATGCTAGTTTATGGCGTTCATTAAAGATCGCCCAGAGAAGAAAAAAAATTGCAATCGCCTATATACGAGTGTTTCACAATCCTGTACGCACCCTGTATTCACTTAAGACGATAGATATCCCGAAATTGCTCCGCTCATTAAATCGTGTATGTAAATTGTATTATCACAGCCTTTCCGCAAATTTTGCGAAAGATTTAAAACAAAAATTTGCTATAAAAAATTTATGTTTTTATTTATTTATTTCATTTTATTTATTTTTTTTATACCCATCACCGAAGGATGAGCGGTGTATTCATTTTGTCAAAACGTTTGCAACGACCAGAAGGAGGCATCGCAGACCCCACAAAGTCTAGATATTCTTAAAGTATGTCCGTCTGTCCGTCTTTGTAATTTCTGTTGGCAGGAAAAATGAAGCAGAACTATTGAGAGTTCTTGCACACCGGTTAGTATTGACAATGGGTCAAGGACACGCCCACAGTACCTCGTAAATTTAATAACACCCCTGTTTCTCGAAGAGAATGAAAAATTGGTTTTTTGCTCATTATTCATAAACTGTAGCAAGTAAATGTACAAAAATTTAAACGCATATTCTATGGGCGATCTGTAGCATTTGTGCACAAAAAGAGAATAAATTGCTCACGCCTATCCAACCTGCCCAATGTATCAAAATTGAATAATTTCTTCAATATCTTTATAATGCGCAGAAAAAAGCTTCAAAAAGCCCATAAATTATACAAATTCTTGTCCAGTTTCAAATCTTGAATGCACCTAAACTTGTCCGCCTGTTCATCTGTCCATCTGTCTGTTAGCGCGACTGTGCAGTATTTATGGTAAACATTCTCCCGTTAGTGAAAGTGAAAATATCGCCTACGAATTTGCAAAAGAATTTGGAATTGACCTACACTTTTCAAAGGACACGCCTACAACGTCCACATACTTCTACGGTAAAAAGTTTCAACTGCGCCCTCTCCGTATTATTAGAGCCTGAGAATTTTATTCCTTTAGTTGTTTTGCCTTCTTTTTTGGGGATAAATGGTGATGGGTAAAAAAGATTCGGTCCCAACCGAATTTTTATTTTCTTACTTGTGTTTCTTTATTTGATTTTTCTCCTTTTTAAATTACATGAAATTTCGCCCGTCGTTATGACTGAAACATTAAAAATAGACAACACCCTTTAAGTCGTTGCGACTTCAGTGCGGATTTGCGATACTTTTGCTTTACAATTGTGCATGTTCTGAGTGAGTTGGTTTCTTAGCCGAACAAATGACATAATCAAACTACGTCGTAATGTGTATTGTATAATCGCGGTTTTTTCTAAAACATAAAAAGCGTAAACGTTGAACCATTATTCAATCTCTTATTGTGAGTGGGTGAATGTAGGTTTCTACCACAATCTCCAGCCAGCTATTCAAGAACAAGTTTCGTAAGCATTTTTCGTTCTTACAGCGCATTACTGCGCTAAAGCAGTATTTCTTTTTTTGTCACTCGTAAACTTTTATATAACCATTTAAGTTGCCGTCGTCGAATTTAATGGACTTTTAAAAATTTTAATGCTACACATAAAAATATTTCACTTTAGCGGTATGATAAGAGTAGAATTTTTTAAGTTTACTTTAACTTTAATGACAAAAACCCATTTTCTTCTATTTCAGATGAGTCCAAATTGAATGCCGGCTCTTGGGAAGATTCCCTTCCATCTGCCTTAACTCAAAATAACAATATCAATCCATTAGCCGTCCAGCCAAGTGCACATCATCCCAACAACGGCAACAACGTGACCACAACTACAGCACAATTACATAACATATCGATATTGAAACGACCTGAAGTACGTGGCGGTTTGCAAACGTTAATTATACCACAGCATTCACAACAACCGCACCATCATCATCATCACCATCATCATCATCATATACATACAAGTGCCATAAGCCGCTGCAGTGAGGCGGCCCTACAACAACAGCAGCAATTGCCCAGTGGTGCTGCTTCAGTTAAATTAAGCGGCAACACAATAGCCGGCGGCAGTTTTAACGCCAACGGCGGCTCCTCTGCCGTTGGTGTAACATCGTCTACATCCGCTACCTCCGCAGCTCCGAATTCAGCAGGTGTTCAAAAACATTTGGAGGACAGTTGGTGCTCAGCTGAACGAGGTGAGCATACACCTACCGAAGCACACAACAAGTCACCAAATCCCAGTATCTCCTCGGAAGACGAGGAATTGGCACACGAAGAGAAGGCAAACGGCAGCGCAACGTCATCGCTCAGTGCTACCAATCAACGCAATTCCCAATTGCGTTCGACCTTTAATCGCGCCAAACAGCACTTGTCATTTGACAAATGGCGCTCGCCGGGCAATGTAAACAATTGCGCTGCTGATAACAGCACAAATTCAAGTAATAACGCCGCGGGAGGAAGCGGTACTTTAACTAGACGAGCCAGTACTACTACGTGCAGCATAATGCCAACCGCTCATCAGCCATCTAGGGAAGATATTACCACGCCAGGGGAAACACCCGGCGGTAGATTGCAAAGGTGGTTCTCAATGAAACGCGGTTCTTCGCATCAGTACGATGTTGGCGGACGGGATGGACGGCAATCAACCTCGTCTAGTATCGACTATCCAGATACAGTTTGCGACGGAACGTCACACATGAGTGTAACGCAAAAGCTCACAAATTCTGCTCACACAACAAAATCTGCCTATAAAATGCCCGGCGTACCAGAGGTAAGACTAATATGCAAATTGTATGCAATCAATTTTAGGCGTGTCCAGGACACCTACCACAAATACAATCACCCAATATCACACTATTATGGAACAATTTTCTTCAAAAAGTACTGCACATGAAACCTTTTTGCCATATAAGGGTTTATTTTTCACGGTCGCCCTTATATGCCATGTTGCCGAAAAGATAAACCTACTTGATCCAAATTTGACAAAGTTATGTTTTATATCAGAAGGGCTCTTGTGAACCATCTTTCACCGTAAAATATCAAAAATTTCACATTTATGCTAAATGAAGGCTTATTTTGCTATGAAACCCCTTGCATGGAGTACAATCGCGAAAGTACACCTACATGCTCCAAATTCGACAAGGTAGTAAAAATTTCTCTATGAAATATTGAAAATCAAATCTTACCATATGAAGGAGATGGAGTTTTTCGTTCAAGTTTTTCGTGCCATTACCCAGCCCAATTTGTCGAAGAATTTGAAAAGTTCTAATTTGTTTTACCATAACGACTGTTCCATGTGTTACATGGGAAATAGGCGAAAAACTCGTCCGAACCAGTCCATTTTCGATAGAGCTTTTGCTTGGGCCAAAACTTGCCAGTATATCAAATTTATGCAGATTGAGCACAAGAATACCTGCACAGACACTATGTCATGAACAGACAAGTTTAGATCAATTCAGAAAATGACTTTGAGTCGACCGGTATAACCAAAGGCGAGTCTAGCTCTTGAGTCGTGTTTTTTTTGGGTGCACAAACTTAGTACACCTGACTCTATCTTGTTTCACAAGTAATGTAAGTAGCGTCAAGTAGCGTACATTTATTTTATTTTGTTCGATGACCAAATATTATAAGTTAAGCACGAATGGAAGAAAAGAAATTGCATTAATAACGAACGATTTCGATTTTTATTTATGTTTCTCCTGCATTCGTTAAAGAATGAAGATGATGAAACGTCTTCATTGACCGCATCGACCACTAGATTCGATTTGGATTTAATGATACCGCCTGGTAGTCGCGCCAATGGAACGGCCCGAACAACTCACAATCGCTTGATGCAACCAATGCTACCGCCAGCGCCACCTGGTCTCTCACAACAACAATTAAAGCGACGTCACATCGTCGCCGCTATCGTACACAGTGAAAATTCATATGTGGCAACCCTGCAACGTCTAGTCAATGTAAGTACCGAAGTGACTGAGACGTCTATACTTTTTTAAGTTTCTTTTTGCACGAAATTCATTTTAGAAATTGCACGAATTGTTGCAATTGGAATAATTTAAAAAATCCAAGAGACCTACACTTTCAACACTAGCTGCATTCTTATTAATTGTGGATTTGTTTTTTCTTTTTTTCACTTTCTTCACTAAATTTAAAAATTCTTCTTTTCCTATGCATTTGTATTTTGTTTATTTAATTCCAAACAATACATATATGCAATATTTACGATGGACAGTAGTACCTATCATATTCGGATAAGTAGATATACAGCCCAACTACAAGCCATTCAAACTCTTTATCAAAATTCACGTTCAGTCACTACAAATTTCGCGGGCCATAGCTAACGACTCTTGTAAATAATTTCGTGACTTTAAATGATCGAAAATATAAAATTAAACCATACCTATGCGATTCCGATCGATAAATTTATGCTATTTTTCTTGTAAATGTTGATTATGCCATCACTGTAGAGCTTTTCGGATATCAGGACGACAAATTGAGTGAAATGATTTTCACAGGCTTCTACTAAAGTTCAGCCTTTAATTCTTTAACCCGTGTTTTGTAGAGAATGGTATATGGACAGGGCAAGGGTGGATTATGTATTCGTAGTCTAGTCGTGACGCCTAACCTGATCTCCAATTGTGAACACAACACTTTGACCGCATCAATTTTGTGGTTTTAGAGAGGGAACAGCTCATGATGAACGATTCCTTTCCAATCGTACCAAACCTAAATCATTGCCTTACATGGCGTCAACTCTACCTGTTCTACTACGTTATTTTCCTATTCAACACCGCGATTCAACAGCGATTCGCAAGCGGGTATAGGCGGTAAGAGTCAAGCTCTTGAGCTGTTAATACATTTCTGACGATACATTTTTGAGAAAATCCACTATGTGCCTCTACGCACAACAGGCCATATAACCGCGACCTATTAAAACCAAGATTCAATTTTATATGAAAAAATCTTCACATGCTTCACATTATTCTTTACCATTAGTTCATACTGATAGTACATATATATATATATATATATATATCTACATATATATAAATAATAGTTATTAACATTTAGTTGAAATAAGTTGTTATTGCATGTAGACATTGGAGACATTGCTTCGTTTTACTCAAGTACTCTTTTTAAGTTGAACAGCTTCAGTAACAAATATTATTTTTTAGTTTGTAGAACCTGTAGAACCAATTTATGAATTACAATTAATCCATAATTATAATATTTTTCTTTACATGCCATGCCATACCATGCCATCCACCAAATATAAAATTCTTCCTCCCTACGTTACGCTATGTATCGATAATTTAACCATCACCACAACCACCATCATTACTAATCATTATATTCTTCATCTCTTCTAAAAATCAAATTNAAAAAAAAAAAAAAAAAAAAAAAAAAAAAAAAAAAAAAAAAAAAAAAAAAAAAAAAAAACAATAACAAAAACAATAATTTACAATAGTTGCAAAATTAAGCTAAAAAGAAATTATACATCATGTAAAATATATAGAAAAAAATTACTAAAAATTAATAAAGGGTACTTGAAAAGAAAAAAGATATGGATTTGTGTGTATGTATGTATGTGTGCGCCTGTGTGTGTGTGTGTGTGTGTGTGTATGTGTGCGCCTGTGTGTGTGTGTGTGTGTGTGTGTGGGATCGAACGAAGAAACAAAATGAATTAAAAATATTTCAAAAATTTGTCTCTTCTCGAAGTGTTGGTTGTTGGAATTTGCGGTAATGCAAAGTTACAATTTTGCTAATAAACTTCTTCTCTTCTCTTCTTTCCTTTTTTGTTTTTTTTTGTTTCTTGAATAGGATTACAAAAAACCTCTCGAAGATAGTAATCCACCCATATTGAGTGTTAATAAAATCGGTACTCTATTCCATCGTTTACCGGAAATTTTGCAATCACATCAACTGTTTCGCATCGCCTTGGCCGAATGTGTACGTAATTGGGATCGTGATGAGAAGTTAGGAGATTGTTTCGTTGGATCATTTAGCAAGCCGCGTATACTTGAAATTTATTCGGGTTTCATTAATAATTTCTCCGCAGCCATGGAGCTGGCCAAAATGGAAGAGAAGCGTAAATCGGCTTTGGCTGATTTCTTTAAAGTCAAGCAAATCAGTGCCCATGATCGTCTCAGCTTTTTCGGTCTCATGGTTAAGCCGGTGCAACGTTTTCCACAATTCATACTTTTCCTACAGGATCTACTCAAATACACCCCGCAAGGCCATCACGATCGTATGTCATTGCAATTGGCTCTGACTCAGCTCGAATTGTTAGCCGAAATGTTAAACGAACGTAAACGTGAAGCAGAACAATATCAGGGTTTCAAAGAAATGCTCGGCCATATTAGTGGCACCTTTAATACACGCTCCTTGGCATCAACGGAAAATAATCGACCACGCTATCTTTTGCGTGAGGATAATGTCACGCATATGGAATTCAATCAGGCCGGTTTCATAGTGAAATCGAAGCAGAGACGTTTGCTATTGCTTAACGATAAAGTGATTTGTGTATCGGTGGCACCCAAGCAATCACATGATTTTGGTGCCACCGAGAAGCTAACATTCAAATGGATGTATCCGGTAACGGATGTAGAAATTGTAGACAATAGTACTTCCGCTACTCTATCAAGAATATTAACTGCAGGTGAGTGTGCAAAGACAAAAACAAAAACAAAAGCAAAAACAAAAAAAATATAAAAACAAAAACAAAAACAAAAAAGGCAAAAGCACCAAACAAAGCTTTATGTTTCCAAAGGCTTATAGCCATCCATCTTCATGCGACTATCAATGACTTTCCCTTTTTTGTTGGGAGGCCGCTGCTTTAGAAATTTCCGCGTTTAATGTTTTATGATCTTTATCGTTTTGGGAAGTTGTGTCGCGTTTTATACATTTTCCGTTAGTTTTTCTGTTTTCTAAACACAATAAATTTTCTGGTGTCTTACGATCGCCATATAGTAAATGACTTGAGAAAAAAACTCTCTATACACAAAACAATAAAAGAAAAGAAAATTTAAACCTTTTTTGTTTTTGGTATTGTAGTCACATATTAGCCATTGTATCGGTATATTAAATTTAATAATGCATTTGAAAACTAACTAACGCTGAGCCGTAAAATAGGCAACAATTTTTCATATATTACTCGTCTTTACTTTCGTCAAGAAAACAGCAGATACTTATACGCGTTAAGATAGATTGATAGATTCAACACATCAGGACGGACATGATAAATTAAATTGTTTATTTTTTTATTTTTTTATTTTTTTTTTTTTATTATTTTTATTTTAATAATTACGAAAAAATTTTGGGAATTTTTTGAATATAAATTTTTGAGTAAATCGCAAAAAAGAAATAAAAACTTGCGCGAATTTTGCATTATGATGTCTATCACGTAGTGTATCCAGAAGTAAGTTTTAAACTCGGTTACCATTTAAATCCATTGTCTTTAAAACGCAAACGATTAGGCCTTCTGATCGTTTTCCGTTTTTTTTTTCTTTAGCGTTTCTTGCTCGAAAAACAAACCATAAAAATTCACTTTATTTATCTCTTTAACCATTTATTATGTATGTCGTCTGTCTGTATAACCATGCATTCATCCATCCATCCATTCACATCCAAAGTCAAACCGTAGCGGAAACCATACCCTTTTCGCTTCACTCACAAGCTCCGTTTGGCTGCGCATTTGCTATTCGTATCGAAATTGAAATGCAATAATTATGATTTTTTTCTTTTGTGTCTGATTTTTTGTTTTTGTTTTTTCTTTTTTCCTTTTTTTCTATTTTCTTAATATTGGCAAATTGCATAAATCAACAAATTAACATGAAAAGCAAAATGTTTTTGACATGAAACCACCAACAACCGTCAATAGAGCAAATAAAACAATAAATGAATGCAATACAGTACAGTGACAGTATTGTGTTGTGTCTTTAAAGATTCGAATAAAGGTTAAGTTTGTTGGAAAAAAAAGGAAGAAAGAAAAACGAAGATTTTTTTTTTGTTTTTTTTGTTTGATTTTGTTTTTTTTTTTTTTTTTGAGCTGCAATACATTCGCAACGAATGCCAATGTTTGTTTGTTCATGTTTGTTGTTATTGATTAGTGAGTTAGTTTATTGACACGAAATCACTCGAAATTAATACAAACAGAACAACAACGAAACACAACCAAACGTAAGAAGACTTTATAAATGTTAGGAAGTAATGTTTTTTTTTTTTTATTTTAACCCAACATCTGGAGTCCAAATCGTATCAAATCAAAATTTTATCGGTTGCGTAATCTGCCGAGCAGAACAAATCAATGAGTCATATGCCCGATACACTTTGCATAATCAAAAATTAATTTATCTGGCATTTGCTTTAAGATTTACTATCTCAAACAACAACTCAAATTTATGTTGTGTTGTTAGTGTTGTAAAATAAACCAGCCTCACGAAAAACACACACACACACACAACAGTCTAAGTTAGTGAGCATATAGACGTTTGCAAAGGGGAAATTAAGTTAAGAAAAGACAATCCAAGCTATCAACCACTTCTCTTCTCTTCTCTTCTATAGTACATTATAATATATTGCCCTTCTTTCCTTCCTTCAAGCTGTCTTTGTTCAAACTTTGTTAGATAAATTCAACTTAGGCAATAAGTTCTAGCCTCCTAAACGCTTTTACGAGACTACCCTTGGATACTAGATTCATTGGATGAAAGCATGAACTGCATCCGTTTTTTTTTTCTTTGAACAGCCAATCTCTCTTAAAGTCGCAAGCAATCAGGAGATGTTTACTAAGAGAAAATCTATCTGCAATGAATTTTGCAATAAATGACTTCAATCTTCTTATTATATCTTAGATCGTGTAAAGCACAAAGTTATGCCAAGTTTATGTCTACGCGTAAAAATGGCTTAAAACGATTGAAAATCATTTAGTAAACCGTTTAAGGGTATCTGGCCCATGTCTCTCCCTTTGTACTTGGATTGAAAAAGTCTTTATGCCACTTCTTTGAAAACCATTTATTGTTTTGGCCGCCAGTAAAATTAAAATTCTTTCTTCGATTAGTCGGACAAGTGACGCATATTTGTTAGCTGGACATAGATTACCTCTTACCCAGTACAGTCTCACTGACCCGTATCTTATTCCGACTTAGGTGAAACACTTCGAACTCGAAGCTAACCACGTCATCTCTTACCCATCGTTCTACATAGGAGTGTAGGGAAATGGAGTATTATGGGCCATCAAAATGAAAACAAAAACAAAAAGAATAGAAACACAACTCAGACAAAGTGATAAATAAAAATTTACAACAACAAACATTTAAGTTCATTTTCTCGACTAAATTGCCAAATGTAGTGCCTTTTAATTCGGACTCTGATCTTTTCGCATTTTTTTACAGAATATAGAAAATATTACACATAGATGTGTGTGTGCGTGTGAGTGCGGAGAATAAAGAAAAGGAAATAATAGTAAAAGAATTAAAACATCGTACGATATCGAAAACGATCTTGTAGTGTGTTTACCCTAAGAGCGATTTCATTGCTTTCGTCGCATCGTTTCGTTTGAAATCACTCGGGTTGTTCTATAGATGTATGTATAGTTTCTCTTTACATAGAAACATATGGGGTGTGAATGAAAAATTTTTACAGCAGTTATTAAGCATTTAAGGAACAAACGACCAATGCTGACTGATGCTGATGCCCGAACAATTTTCACGTTACTGACATACATTTCAGATGCCGCATTCTTCCCGACGATGAATTTTATGCATATATTTACTTTTAGCAAGCCACCATTTCCGCACCATCAATTCATCACAAAACAAGTAAAAATATTAAAATTGGGCAAGGCCAACTTATAAATACCCTACGTCGCTTCTTTCAATACAATTCTTCATTCCCTTTCGTGATCGAATGCCAAGAATGTTATTTCCTAAATAAAGGCATCATTTTCATGCTAGCTCTTCTCAGGTGGAAAGTCCACATGTGACATGACTCAAATTTAGTAAAATTAGTCTTTTTCTCAAAGTTTTGATTACCCTTTACCTCTCTATCATCGTCATAAAGTTTGTACCAAAAGTTAGACTTTTCATGAAAATTCTTTATTAAGGGAAAAAGTCTAAGAAATAGACTTGTGTGCGGTAAAAGTATACCTGTTGTACATTTATTATTCATGGAAACTGCAATATATATAGTTTACCGTCCATATAATAGATCTACTTGATCCAAAGGTTTGCCAAGGTTAATGTTTATGACAAACTAATCTTATGAACCACAAAATATTATAATTAGACGCATTTAGTAGAGAGTCTATTATGGGACAGCGTCCAAAATGTTCCCCGTTACAATTACGAAATTTTTCACATCAGTTTAGAATGTCAAATTGTTATTACTGGACGATTTTTATCGAGAAATTTTAAAGATTCCTCTTCCACTGCATATAATGGTTTTTTCAAAATTAGCCGCTATTTGGGGAATGACAAAAAAAAGTGGTCCAATTTAATCTATTTTTAAGAGGGGCTTTCGCTTGGAATTTGGAAAAGCGCAACCTATAGATTGAACACAAGAAAACATGAGCAAACATCATCATATGGGCAAACAGGCGGGCCAAACTTGGGTCGATTCAGAAACAAATTCAAAATCAGTCGACGTAGTAAAGGGAAAATCTACCTAAAATCCATCTGGATGTTACATATATATCCACATAAAATTAATATACCCAGTACGGCAAATGGTGGCGCGCATGATAACAGTCAAGGCATTGTCACAATTAAAAAAGAAATTTTTATTTTCTCTTAAAATCTGCCGTACGAAGATAAGAAAACAGCTTGAAGGCAATTAATAGATAGAAGAAAGGAAGACTAAAGACTATGATATAAGAATGTATTGAGATGTTCAAAATCGCTACAGTCGAGAAGAGCAGCAGATGTATTCGTTAGAGAGATTAGAAAAAAGATTTATCGCCGGATCTTTACTGTTAATTAGACTACTGCAATATGTCTGTTGCTGTGACCACGAGACCGACCAATCCAAGGACGAGCATTATTTCATTAAACCGTTTTCGTATTGAGAAATTTATCTAAATATTTATAGCAAATTTTATATCAACATCCTGCTATTCCTGCGGAAACGAGTTTGTGAGAAATCGTGAAGTCGGTTAAGGAACTGAGAAAGAAACAAAGTTGCTTGCGAAAACTGTCACAAGAGCTGAAAATGAAAAGCAAAGGCTTACTATATATTTTCCACAATAGCATACGTGGACATGATTCATAAGTGGACATGATTCCATCCATAGACCTGTTTTGCATTTCCCGTTAAGAATGCCTGTCGCTTACATTTTCTTTTGCAGATTAATTGTACTTAAGCTAAGAAATATGGGAGGTGGTCAAGACGGCTCAATGTTTTCCTATCGCTTAAAACAGGGCATAAATTCGAATCATTGCGCGACGTCTCGCGACAAACAAAATCGCATATTTCAAGTCTTTCCGCGACTGTCCTTTGATCATTGGGTGATAATCGTTAAAAATTTGCATCTCAAAAAAAATCGGGAACATTTGGTACGATATAACATCAGTACAGACAAACGAATATAGAGCTAGTTCCCTTTCGCAAAATCCCCGATAAAGAAAAGACGAAAAAAAAAAAAAAAGAAGGGAAATCGAAAACTTTAAAATATTTTTATCAATCGACCCGTGAAAGGAGAAGACATGTCGATGTGTGATATGTGATGCAATTAGTTGAGAAAGCTTTCCGATCGATCGATTTACTAATACACTCTCAATCAAGGAGAAATTCTGCAAAGTTTCACATACTTGCTTAAATAGTGTTGGGCATCCAAGAGTCCCCACAATTGAATGCAGCCTTTTTATTACCTTTGCTTTTTTGGTTTTTTTGTTTTTTTCTTTTTATCATTTCGAAAAGGTTTAAATTTCACACAGTGATGCAAAATCATAATATTGATAATCGGCATCGTCGTAATTATCATCATCATGACATTACAGATATTATAATATTGTTGTAGTGAAAGAAGTGAATAAAAAAAAAAAAAGAAAAGGAAAATGACGACAACAATAAAAGCAGCTATAAAAACAACGAAAACTGCAGCGTTTTCGCTTGTCGAAGACCATTCACTATTCGAATATTTAAAGTCGCAACAAAGCAGCTATCATGTGAAAATTAAACAAACAAATCAAACCACGCAACCTAAGCACACAACTTTAGCCATTCATTCGATTTAAAACATCACACAGCGTCTGTCTTTTTTCCGTCTTGTTGTATCCTTTCCTCTAACTCTCCCTAAGTTTATTCGTCTATCTATATGTCGTCTTTACGAGCGCGCTCATTGTATTCATGTTAATACGCATGCGTCTGGTTTTCATCATGTGCACTTAATGGTGCTTTAATGTTATGCTGGCTGCCATCATGACTGACAGTTGAAAAGAAGGTGGCATTTTCTTCGTTTTGTTATTGTTGTTGTTATTATTATTATTATTATTTCTGCTGTAGAGTTGTATTACTTTTCTGATTTGATTCACATTTTACATCTTTGTATATATATTTTTTTTTTTTTATTTTATTTATTTATTTATTTTTTTTTTTTTTCTCTTATTGTTTTTTGCTCATCATGATGTTTGTTATGATGAGAACGCCATTTAAGTGCACGCAATTTATTAGAAAAATTTTGCAAGCTTTTCTTTTCAAAAATACAAACATTAAAAATTTCACTCTCGTTTCGAGTCATTGACATGTTATGAAGAAGATTGATCGCTTGTTTGAGATGCATGAGATGTTGATAACTACTTAACGAACGATGGAGTGAACATTTACTGTTTGCACTAAAAGTAGGTTAATGGAAACTTTTTTTTAGTTTGTGACAAAGACCAAAAAAAAAAAACAAAAAATAAAAAAAAGATGCAAAACTTTAAATAGTTCCGATGGAATTTTTCGACATTTAAAGAAAGTCTTGATGAAAATGGAATTATTTACTTTTTATATGGAACGGGCATCATTGAACTCAAACAAAAAAAAAAAAAAAAAAAAAAAAAAAACCAGAAAAGAAAAGAAAAATGATCTAAAATCGACTTTTATTCCCTTTCATTTAGGTCTTAATCGTGGCGGAAGCCTTAAGTCCAACAGTAGCTCATGCAATAACTATTCAACCAATACTTTGCCGGCGAATACCTCGTCATCGTCACCCACAGTTTATCAAAATGCTAGCTTTGACAGTTCGACAGCTGCCTTATTAACAAGCGGTGCCGACAACCTATGCAATGAGATGAGTAATCTAATGTACGATTATGAGGTAGTGTCGCGTATCAATGATCTGGTCGGTTCATTGAAGGGCACCTATAAGGAGCTCAATACGAACATCACCAGGAATGTGATGAATTCGATTCAGAGCTCAATACAGCGTAAAAACGAAGAAATGGCTTGGGTAGATTCATGTTGCTTGCAACTGGTGGCACGTAACAAGTCAGGTAAGGAGGAAACCTTCACATTCCAGACAATTAATCCTAATGTGAAGAAAGAATGGGTCACGGAGTTACGCTTAGCTCAACTGGCATTAGACACGAATAATTCGCCCGCTTGGGAGACAACATCGACCGATCCGATTGCTGCTTCAAGTTTAGCCTATGAGCAGCAACAACAAATGCAATTAGTACAGCGGCAATCAAATAAGATGCCACTCTTTGTCAAGGCAATGCCCATACTCAAGTCACAGCATCAAACGGAGGTGCACACACATGAAACATAATGTTTAATATAAAATTTTCTTAATACGACTTGTACTCTTTTAGGTACGCTGTGGATGTTATTATAGCATTGCTAATGATTCAAAAATTAGTGGCAATGCTCGTCGCCGTCACAAGCAGCTGAACTACTTGTGGGTATGTACCAGTGATGGGTCCGTGTCGCATATTACCGTCTTCTCGCAACACATCCAACAGGCTGGCAATTTACGCGATGTCGGCTCGTTCGATGTAACCGATTGTCAAATAACAGCAATGGAATTTGTTAAAGGTCTTGAGAATTGTAAGACTCGCGAAGAGTACAACAGCTTGTTAGGCGATCTTATCTGGATGGGCACCGATACACAAAAAATTTTAATTTACTCGGCCAAAAATCCAGAACAAGAGGAACAATTAAGTTGCTGTACCGTAACCGGTACAGTCATGCGTATACTTTATCACTTTGACACCGTTTATGTGGCCCTCTCTAGCGCCACGATGTTAATCTATCGCCGAGCCTACGACGGTGCTTGGATGTTAAAAGATCCCCAAGTAGTTGTATTGGGCGAATCATCATTGTCGGTGCCAAGCCTTTTGCCCATCAATATGAACATCTATGCTGCGTGCGCCAATCGCGTATATGTTCTTAACGCCCTGAACGGTGAGATACAGAAAAGTTTTGAAGTTCATCACGGTGCTAATCAGCAAGTAAATCTGATGGCTCATTCTGGTATCGGTCTATGGATTTCGCTTAAGAATTCAACTATGTTGTGCTTGTATCACACCGAGACTTTTAAGCATTTGCAAGATATTAACATAGCTTCGAGTGTGTTACGCAGCGACGGCAAGAAGGAACAAGCGGTTAATAACAGTGCTATTTATGTAACAGCTTTAATGGCATGCAAGGGCTTATTGTGGGTAGGTACAAATGTTGGAATAGCCGTCACCATACCCTTACCACGTTTAGAGGGTGTACCCATAATTAGCGGAGGAATAAGCATGTCGTGCCATGCTCACTTCGGTCCCATAACTTTCTTATTACCCTTGGTATCTAAAGTATATCCTTGTTATAAACCGCCTACCAATCAGTCAATGACAAACGCCTTAAGTACTGCTGCTGAACCGGTAGTGCCTAGCATGGGCGACGATTTGCAATTACCCGCAATTGATGCGGATCCTAAAAAAATTGCCGAAGCTGAATTGGATGAATCTGCGGTAGTTCTTAGAAGGGATTTACCTAAAGAGGAGGTAAGTTCAGGCTGTGGGTCACCGTCTGCTCTTATGTTACGCGAGTTAAGTGCAGAAGGTGTAGATTCAGCAACATCATCTCCTCGATGCTCTAAATTGGACAAACAAATTTCATTGGATCAATCGTTCTCGGCTAAAATTCGAGTTTCTTTAGCTAACTCGCCAGCGTTTCATCGCAAACGTTTCAGAGATCTATCAACGGAATCAGCCCGCATGTCGAAAACATTACCACGTGGGCTAGGATCGCCAGGCTATTACAATTTAGGTTTGAACTCAAACACTAGCACATTGAATCATAGTGAACATGGTTATTGTGATGTTTACGGTCTATACGGTAAACTAATATTCGTCAAGGAGGACTATGATGCCGCCGAGGGTACGCAAGGCAACCTAATGGATATGATGTACGAAGGAATGCGCAGATCAGATCCGGAACTAGCAGCCATACCCGGCCGAGTTAGTACATTGGATAGGCGCTTGCGTATGAAAGCTTCGCGACCCAGATCTTTGGATCTCTCTAATTGGTCGGTAGATTCGAAGTCATCCAGCCTATATACTTCGTCGGGCAGTGAGGAAAGCATGGGTATTCGATTGTTTGGCGGGCGTTCAGTGTCACGCAATAGCAGTAGTGCTAGTCACAAAACTTCCGGCAATGGCAGTGATTTAGGTAACATATCTGAAAATGGACTCATGACTTCGGCCGATGTGCACAGTACTCCTAAGTCGGACGAGGGTTTTAAACTTATGCAACAGCATAAACAAACGGGTAATAATTTAACAACACCGGCGACTTCTTCGACACCGCCACCAGCGGCCGCCACGGCTACACTAAAACGCAAACAAAAACAGAATGCCAAACAACAGCAGCAACAACAGGCCGATGGACCACGAACAATTATCACATTGACCGGCGGTCGGGGCTATTGGCGGCATGTATGGTATAACAATGCTAACTCGCCCGGTCACAAATCCTCGTCATCGTCATCATCACTTAGTTCCGGCTCTTCAACACCACTTATCGCCAATTCAAACGATGCTCACATTGTAATTTGGGAAAAAAAATTATAATCTGAGGAGTTTGTGTGGCAACGCAAAGTCACACCTTTAACCACAGCAGCATCGACAACAAAAACACCACAATCAGTAGCAGCCAACGCTGGAATTAATGTTTATTTGCAGCAACCAGCTAATCTAACTACTTTGGAGCGAAGAGGACGAGTTCGTTTTCGTGGCTCCTTTGTAATGCGTGAACGCAACAGCGTATCACCATTAAGTACATCTCCGTCAATGAGTGGGTGCGGTGTGGGCATGGGTGTAGGCAGTCTGCGTAGATTGACAAAACTGAGACGTGGCGGCAGTTTAAAAGAATTCTAACGATTGTGAAATTTTAAATTGAAATAAGTTAAGAAAAAAAGTTTAAAAAAGCAAAAAAATAAGAAGAACTGCTGTTGAGTAAAGAAACGAATAGGAAATATTTGAAATATATATATATATGTATAACAAATATATATATATATATATTTGTTTTTTATAACATACAATTATTTGTACATATATACAAACATACATACATACATGCACACTTGCATACATCCATACATGGATATTTACGTACACACACATATATACACATATACGTATAATTCACACATGTATACACACTTACATAGACACATACATGCATACATACATATATACATACATACATACATGCATACATACGCACGTACACACACACAAAAACAACGTAAGTAAATGCACGCATACATACAAAACATCCATATATAGGCAGGCGCATAAATTTAACGTATATTTTAAAAGAAAAGAAAAAAAAAAAAACTTAAACCGATAAACGATTATATTACAGAAATATTTATGTATATTATTTTAATTTCTTTCTTTTATTACCAGTCTTTGCCAAACTCCAAAGTCCAGTTGAACAAAGGGAAACTCATTTATTTACTTTTGAGAAAAAGATTGTATAAAAATTTTGTAAAAAACAAAGAGAAGAAAAAAATAATAAAAAACACAACAGTGAACTTAAGACTTTGAGAATAAAAACAAAAAAAGAAAATAAACAAAAAAATCAATTTTTTTAGAAATATTTTGTTTAATGTTTATGAAAAATCAAAAAATCAAAAAAAAAAAAAAAAAAAAAAAAAAAAACTTAACGCCTTACAAAACAAAAAGAGAAAATGGAAAAGAAGTTTAATATTTGAGAAACACACAAATTTTTACCATTTTTGTGGTTTTATGAATTTATACAAACGCACCTATCAACACATGTATACATGTATATATATATGTGTATATATGTATATATGTATATGCACATATATATGCACATATATATATGCACATAATGTGCATGTAATAATACTAATAATAATAATAATAATAATAATAATAATAATAATAATAATAATAATAATAATAATAATAATAATAATATATTTAAAACCCTTTGTCCCGCCCTGTTCCCCACCACACACACTTACTTTACATATTTTGTAATATATATATATATGGAAAACAAGTTCAGCTGCAACAAGAACGATTAAATGCGTTAGGAAGAAAACTAAAAAAGAAAGCAAGAAAGAAAAGAAACAAATTTTATAAAAATTATTATTAATAATAATAATTTTTTTTTTTTTTTTTGTTTGTTAATTTACGCACTCGGTATATCTAAGCCATAAGAACAATTAGTTATAAAATAAAAACAAGAAAAATAAATAAAAAATTAACTGAATAAAAACTGAATTGAATTTATTTTCGACGGTCTTTAATTTTCTTTTTTCCTTTCTTATACAAACTTAATACAAAAAAAAAAAAAATAAAAAATAATTATAAAGAAATTAAATAAATGAATTTACAATACACATATATAAATAAAAAAATAAATAAATAAATAAATAAATAAAACAAGAAACAACTTTAACGTAAAACTAAAACTTGACAAATCTCCTAAACAAACATATCTATACAACAAGAATAATTTAATATGTCAAAGCAAAATTGAAAAGAAAGTAAAAGTTCTGTAAATTCCAAAAATTCAGCTGATTATGGTTTCAAACGAAGGAAAAGAAACGAGAAATTATTTCAAAAACCTGCTAGACGCTAATATGAAAAATATCTCAAAATGAGCTGAGTTGCGTCGACTTTTTTGTTAAAAAAAAAAAAAAAATATTCTATTTTATTCTCAACCACCTTTTTTTGTCCCCCCTTTTTTTAAAAATTATTGATCTCTAG
The DNA here is from genome assembly GCA_000688715.1 of Glossina pallidipes. NCBI lineage: Eukaryota > Metazoa > Arthropoda > Insecta > Diptera > Glossinidae > Glossina > Glossina pallidipes. Next base: position 1,331,312 of record KK499773.1, on the reverse strand, counting down.
ATTATTAACGTGATATAAAGTATCTGCTAACGAAGATTGCGGATATGATATTGTTCGCTTTGTCACGTTCACGTTCAATTCAATTTTAATATTGATCATAATGATTAATTTCGGGATACCCGATGCATTTCCACTTAACATTATATCTTAATCATTGAAGATCAGAGAAATCCTTTCTTAACTTGTAGTCTTTAGTTATTAATAAAAAATTACTTTTAATTTTTGTATATTAAAAAAAAAAAAACAAAAAAAAAACGGCAAAATTTCATCTTTTCTTTTAAAGAATTAATTTCGAATTTTCTTTAATTTTTTTTTTTTAATTTATTATTTCTGTTTATAATTTGTAAATAAGTTGTTGGTTTTGCATTTCTTTTTTTTTTTAGTTCTTCTTATTTTTATTTCTTTATATTTTTCAAATACAGCTTAAGATGGTGTCTATGAGTGAATAATTTTGCTTTTAGAGTTGAAATAGTACTGTCGTATATATATATATATTTTTTTTTATCTCTAACAAAAAAAAGGAAATAAAACAATTGTTAAAATATATTTAAAAACTCTGCGTAAAATAAAAATATAAAAATAAAAATTTTAAAATTACAAAATTAACAAAAGGAACTTATTATGTGCACTGATTAAATATTCGAATAAATTACGGATGTAATTTATTGTCATTACCACAGATATACCCTACACATACGCCCGCACACACATACACACACACACACACACACACACACACAGGGCCCCACTTCCGTCTACGCAATTTACTTGTGTGGCCGTCATTTCAAAACACACGCATATATATATATATATATATATACATATATATACATATGTGCCCGTACAGCCCACCCACCCTCCCTTGCGTACATATAAACTTATTTCATTTCATTAAAAACAAGAAACTTCCTTTACTATGCAACTATACATATGTGTGAGTGTGTAAGTTTATTAAATCTCTCTTGTAGTTATTCATATCTAAATAAAGATATTTAATTAAAACACAAATAAAATATTTAAAAAACAAAAACAACAACAACAACAACAACAAAACATTACTGATAAAAATTTAATAAAATTCATGATGTGTAAAAAAAAAAAAATAATAATAAAAGTGTATTATTTATTAATTAATAGGCTAAGAGAAAATGTTATGACAAAGTGTGTGCCCTCAACGCTTGAAATACAATTAAGTGTTTGTTGTTGATATGTTGCAAAAAAGTGCAACTTGTGGAACTCACAGCCGCTTTTGATTTTGCGTAGTGACTTGCAAATCATTTTGAGAAATTAATTTTTCATTATGGTTTGTGTGTTTGTTAGCTTTTTTTTTTGTCATCTTGAAAATTTCATTTACCCTGGCAGCGCTGTATGATTTAAACTATTAGATACATCGTTAGATTTATTCGCCTTCTCCTGATAACTGCGTCACTAAACGATAGATGGCATTCGTGAATAAATAAGACGAGAAAAAAATTAAAATTCGATTTAACTCGAATCTTTTAATTAGCACCACTAGTCATGTATTAGATCGGGTACTTAGATCGAATATGAAGCGACCAGTTCGCGGCAAGGATTATAAAAAAATTGCGATAATTTAAACGGAGATCGCATTAAGAATATAATTACTTTTAATAAGCACAAATAATGAGATCGGTTTAAATATACTTCAACGTTCCTGGTTGAACTTACACCTTTTCGGGGTCGCACATACAGTAAGCATTGTAAGACTATGGGAGATTAAATAAAAATACGAGATATGCTTAAAACGCGGCGGCATTAGGAAAGGCCTCAACAGCTTAATTCAGCAGATTTCACGTACGTTACGTATTAATATTAAAAGATCAGTTTAGCATTAATATTAAAGGATCAGTTAGTCCTACATCCTTAACATTGGATTTTCAATTGGCCATCAGAGTTAGATAAATTTTTGATGAAATCTTTAGTTCAAATTTATTATTCGTACGTGTTGATCATAATCACATTCATTATATATAAAAAATCGATATAATCTTGAAAACAAAAAAATCAATATATTCACGAAAAGTTTATCACAGACACTTGTATCTAATAAAACGCAACAAGTCCAAAATAAATAAATAAATAAATAAAAATTAAAACAAGCAAGAACATTATTGTCAGGCAACGCCGACATACCTTGCACTACTTCGCCGAGTGCAGTTATTCGCTCCCCTCCGCTAAAACGCTGCTATAAATTTATTTTCATTATAAGTGGGGCCAATAAATGGATGCATGTGGTTCAAATTAGGTCCACCTAATTTTCATGGCAAAAATATTAAGAATTAGGTTTTATTGGTATATAAGAATTTACGTTTCACGAGAATCCCTATACGCGGTGGTATCCAAAAAATAAGTCTACCTGGTCCAAAAACGCTTAGGTCAATTTTTTTGTCAATTTATTATCGTGAAGCAATTGTGTCAACATTAAATATTGAAAATTCGATGTTTTTCCCCATACAAAGCTTCACTTTCCGTAGGAACGGTGATATAAGAAGGGGTTCAAAAAATTGCCACAGCCAGTCCAAAGTTTTCACATTAATTTAGAATGTCGGAATACTATTACTGAGCGAGTTTTGTTAGGAAATTTTGAAAATTGAAATTTTTTTTTGATATAACGACTTTTCTGAAGAGGGCGTTATATGGGGAATGATCGAAAAAGTGGACTGATCTAAATCATTTTCAATAACGTTCTGTTCCTTGGGTGAAAGCACGTCAGTGTACCTCAAAAATTGCGACCTGTCGTTTGAACACATATTTATATGGACAGATATCAGACGGACAAACGGCCAGACAGCCTTAGATTAAATCAGATTGTGGTTATGCATCGGTGGGTGTATTTTAAGCCCTTCTAGGTGTTACGTACGTCCTCACAAACTGAACATACCCTATACCACACACAAGTGTCGTAAGGTACACAAGCTTTTCGATTAAGTTCAGCGAGCGCCTTGTTACTGTTTCGCTCTTACGCTCCGTAAAAGTAAGTCGCGTAACAAAGTCAACTTTCATGCATGAGAACTGTGTTTGTCGTTGCAATCAGATTGAATTTAGTTAGAACAAATATCAATTAGTTGTAGCGTACTGCTCTTTCGGATATTTCTAGCAATATAAGCAAAATGTGACGACACATGCGATGAAAAGTGGTTGCGAAGTTTAAAGAGCTGAAGAAAATGGAGCGACTGTATCTGCAAATTATTTGCGGTAGAATGCATTTCGTTATTAAATCAAATTAGCCCAAAAGTAGATATTTGTTTTTTCATGTAATACTGCGGGCGAAAAGCTCACGTTCTCTGCATGAGTGCATTGTTTATATTTGCATAAAAGCCCAGGGGTATGCAAATTATTTTTCAAGTAAATTTGAAGTATGTTTTCGTTTACGTGGGTTTTTATCTATTTGTATACCCATCGCACAACGATAGGATGGAATATTCATTTTGTTAAAACATTTCAAACGCCCAAAGCGAAACTTCAGAGACCCCAAAACAAATTCTAAGTAGATAAGCATGTCCTTCTGCGTGTGGACTGTTGTAAACATTCTCCTAGCTGCAAACATGAAGTCATCGACAGATCAAAAAACACGCTTACTAGGCACACATGTTACTGCAATCAAATTGAGAACATCTTCGCTTACCCACAAACTGCAACAGATACACCATCAAAACGCACACCGTTTTTCTACAAAATAAGAAAAAATCAACCATGCCCAGCAAACGATTTAGGGAATGGTGATTTATTTTTTTCCTTTGTTTTAGTCTTTTTTTTGGGATAACAGTGATGGGGGAATATAGTTTTCCTACTTGTCTTAGTTCATCCAATTAGGAATAGCTGGTTTCAAATCTTGGATTAAAGCCTGGTCAGACTGATTACCTTTCGTATTTAGAGATACATCAAAAATCTTCCAATATTATTCTATATTGTGATTTCATTGAAGATGCAAGAAGTGTTACGATTATGCAAATGATATAAAACACAGGGAATCGTAAAAGGCAAATCTACCTGTTAAAAGAAGTCAATAAAGTCATGGACGCTGGCGTAGACATGTCTGATTATACGATAGCACTCACTCTTAATATCAGTGGAAATTTTCTTCAGAGAAATGCTTTTCACTTATTTAAATATATCCGTAGGTCATAATTCATCGATTCTTTTCAATCGATAAAACTTGAAAACTTCTCTTCTACAGATGAAACCGCCGAAGCTTGTAGCACAACGATTATAAGTAAAAATACAAATGTAACCCACGGTCCACCATTAATTACCCTACACCACTACACATATATTCATATAAGGCTTTTTTTGAAAAAATGGTCAAAACATGCTCCGATCCGTACCATTCTCATTAGGGTTCATCCTTGGACCGAAACACGTCAGTGTACGAAATTTGATCAAAATATGTCAAAACACGACGGACAGATGAACACACAAGCTTAAATCAATTCAGAAAGTGATCCCAAATCGAGCGTTCTACTATAAGTTAAGTCTACCTCAAGTCCCTTTGGGTGTTACATGCATGCGCACAAACTTAATATACCTTTGTACCACAAGTGGTGTAAGGTATAAAAATGGGTAAAGAAGCCAAAAGACGCGGTCGACCTCTATCAAATTCTGCACGTGAGCAATCATCATAAAAATTCAACATCTGTACAAAAAGTGATCCGAAAATGCGACGGGATCTCCAAGATGTGACGGCAAAAATTGTATAAGTAAGTCAATCGTTTTACTTATAGATAATCATTAACGCCCAGCGGCCACTATTTGTTTACTTTTTGATAAAAAAAAAAACGAATAAATTGTAACAAAAACGCAAAAATGTATCCATTCATCTCTTGCTCGTCCCTAAAGAGATTGATGGATCTTTCGCAAGTTATTAACGCTTTAGAAAACAACAACAAAGAACACCTGTAATAGATCAGTCAAAAGCACAAAAACAAAAAGACATTAATTGCAATGATTTGTTTGCCTATTTTTAGGCAAATTACTATTCAAATGAAAAAATTTGTTGGGAAGGAAGCGAAACAATACTTAAATAAGTAAATACTTTACGAAACTTTTTTATTTAAAATTTACATGATGTATGTATATAGTAAGTAGATGTGGCTCTCTTATAGCAGAGACTATGCAAGATTACGAGACTTCCGAAGTATTCCTTTTCAAGATTGCATCTTATAGCTTCTGGATGTTGCACATTGCATATATTCGCACAAACCTTGCATAGCCTTACTTGCTACAGCAGGCAATGCAAGGCGTAAAACGCATTTACAAAACATTTCGATACATAGATGGGTAAGTTTATGACAATGCAACACATATATGTACATCCATACGATGTATTAATAAACATAAATTGATTCATCAGCTTCCCTATTGGCACGTGCAACATTGGTAAGCGGCCGCTCTGGCTGATTAAATTTATTAAATATAGTTTGCAATTTTCTTTACGCAGAATGCTCTCAAACAGTTTGTCGATAGATTGACAAGAATTGTTCCGTATACCTGAAAAAAGTCTATTACTACAATCGCATTAACATCGTAAATAACTGGAAGAATTAACGCTCCGTCCGTTTTCCCCTTATTGCCTTTTGAATGCAATTTAATTTTAAACATTTCTATAAATTTCTTAAAATACATTTGTTTTATTTATATTCGTAGAAAAATGTGACAAAAAAACATTTCGTACCGCATACACGTGATTAGTTATCGAGGATTAAAAAATGTCACGCTTATCGATTTATGTAATATAAATATTTTTTTTAATTTCTATGTATATTATTAAATATGTAAAAGGGGTTGGAGTTAAGGAAATTTAAAAATATGGGACAGGTAAGGATTTCCTCAGTTGCCGCTGCGGAAGATACGGTAAATAAAACAGCACGAAGAAAATGATGTGCAATTGTTCAGTTCATGCACAATCAACACACGCACAACTCATTTACGCCAGCAAATAGATATAGCAGCACGATCAGATACATATCGTTCTTTGCAATTATCCATGTTGCAGGCACAGAGCTCATATTTAATAAATTAAAGCCTATGCAGGTCTTACATCACGTTCATCGCCGAATAATTTTACCAGGATGTGAATACTTAGCGAACGCATGTACAAAAGCTCAAGTGGGCATCACATGCATATATATTTCAATATATTAATTAGCGGGGAAGAGAAAGAAAATTCTTTAGATTGACAAGATTTTACGGATAGTCCGGTCCACGCAATACGCCAAAAGGTCCGCTTACCAATGCAATCGCACACGTAGTAAAAGGAAACGAGGCATAAGAGGCCTTTGAAAATAAAGCCGCGAAAGAGATCATCCTTTTAACTAACATTTTAATTACTATTAATTAATTACTATTAATTACTAATAGAGGCATTTATTTATTTTACTCGCAATTAAGAAAATTTATTAATTTCAAAATTTTTCTTGACCAAAACACACAAACGTTCTCAGTTTTATTTCAAGTTATTTCACTTTACAAGATTTCGTAGCATTAATGACTTTTTATCGATAGTCGGAATACTTGATTACTGGTAGTTTTTTTTGTCCTTTTTTTTTTTTTATATAAAGGAGCTGAGTGATTTTCTCAATTCATTGGCAATAATTTCTCTATTCTTTTAAAATATGTATTATTAATGTAAACCTAATTCTCTTTTTGCATGATAGATACGTTTCTATAAAATACGTGTAAAAAAACTTCATGTAACCAGAGAATTAGGTGTAAAGAATATTAAAAAGTTCCTGTTAGAGTTCACTTAATTTATAAAAAATTACTTCTACTTTGGAAAAAGGGAATTATATCTGAAATTCATAAATATAAAGTCGTGTTAAAACAAAATAATTCGTGTAAAAAAAGAACTATTTTTTTTCTTTTGAACTCGTGTTAAATCAAATTCGTGTAAAAAAATCGTGTAAAAAGAGAATTGCGTGTAGTGTTTCGTGATAATTTTGCGATGGCTTTCGAATCTCTCTGCAAGAATATAAACTGAAATTTGACTCGCGTATAATTCATTTCATATTATTCTCGACGATGATGAAAGGATCGTCTCTAACGATGAAAATTATGATTATTTTTCTTCAAAAAAACTAATAGTAAACTTTTTTTGTCTAATTTAAGAACAATGTTTCTAGTGCTAAGAAAAAAAATGCCTTTGCTACTCGTAATTAACTGCGACGAATAGAACAGGAACTGCACATGAAAGTTGAGTTAATCTTAAGGCTCTATATGCCAACTCGTCCCATTTAATAATACTGCGTGTAATGCCTTACTTACTTTGTAACTTCAACAGAGACCATTAGAAATAAAATCTGCATTAAGAAACCGTTACATCTGCCAACAAAATCTAATCATTTAACAGCATTTCTCCACTACTGTGTATACTACGCCATCTTGAAAGATTAACCATTAAACTCGAGTTTACGGTGACGGCGACTATTTATCGGGCGATGCACACAAGGAAGAGATATCAATGTAAATACGTATTTATACATGTGTTTGCATGTGTCGATGTGTGTGTGTGTTTTTCCTTACTTTGTTTTTTTTTAATTTGTAATAAAAACTAAAGTGTAAAGGATATCACTTTCTCATGAATACTGCGAATAATCTTGATGCATAAAGTCATCGAGAGTTCATGGTTTATTGGAGTAAGCCATCGCTCCATAATAATCAAGGAAAACCATAAAACGTCTAATACAATTATATCGTATGTCATAGGCATTTCTGAAGATTACACGATCATTGAACTTTTCTTGCAATAAATTGATTTTCTCACGAAATGTGTGGGATGTTGCACCATTTTGTTGAAGTCACATGTCGTCCAAGTCGAAATCGTGTAATTCTTGCGACAAAAGAATCAATTATTATGTTTCCTTAGAGTTCTCCATTGCGCGTAACTGCAGTGCCATTTTAACATTCAAAAATAATATTTTCAGCTCATAAGTCACGCCCAAAAGTTAGTTTTGGATATGTAAAAATCCTTGAGGAACAGTCATTTGTCAAGTCACAAGTCATTTGACCAAATATAAGCTTATGACCGTGGATTTATTGTTTTTGTAGTAAGTTTCTGTACGCTTTATACTCTAATATTGGCCGGACAAAGGCGGTATAAATGGTACGGATATCAGATCCAGTGAAGTATTTCTTCTCGGTGCAATGAACATCGTTTTGTATTCTCATGCCCAGACCATAAAGGATCGCCGACTCTCTTACATTGACACCACAAAAAGACGGGGTTTGTTCATCAATTTTCCTGTGCATTAGAAGAGACCTACGAGCTTTGGCGGCCTTAAAGATTGCCCTATTAGCCTGACCCCACATGAGCTCCAGACTTAATGTGTCATTCATCATATAGCATTTGTTTTGTATCTTGTTGCTGCATAGTCTCTTACCGACTTAAACACGTCGTGACTTAATAAATACTTATGCGAGTTTATCGTTGGTGCTTGGCAAGAGAAATCCGATAAAAGGGATTTACATTAAATAGACGCATTGTTCAATGCGTTTAACTTTAAACACTTTTTTGTTAGCATTATTTTGTAACGTTTTAAGTAGCAATCGAGATTTACTTACTACTATAAGTGAAAGACTCCAAAAATTAGAGATAAGAGAAAACAGTCACACTTTTGCTAGCGCAACGGATTAAAACAAACTTGAAGAGTTTTATAAAAGCTTTAATATAAGAAAGGAAAAGATGACGACATTCATGACGTTATAAGAATATTTAACTAAATTTTTCTTTGCTTTTCGCAAATTTTGTTGCAAAAATTCTTTTCTAAACAAAGATGACACAAAGAAATCAAAATTATTTTCATTATCAATGTCAAGAACAAACATCGATGCTTGTGCAAATTTAAAACAAAAACATGTAAAATTCATATAACGGGCATTGTTTACTGTTTGCTAAATACGTTACACTACTTGACTTAATACAAATAATTATTCACGTAAAAACCTTTTAAACTAAGGCATTACATCTTGCATATGAGAAGTGGTCGAAAAAACGGAACTTTCCGAACCATTTTCAATATCGTTCGTCCTTGGGCCAAAACGCGACAGTGTATGAATATCTCAAAAACACAAGAATACAAGACAAGCGGACGGACAAATAAGCTTAGATCGATTCAGAATCACTTTTTAATAGGTCTGTCTCAGCCTTCCCCTACTGGGTGTTACATACATCCGCATAAAATTAATATACCTTTGCATCCACCATAAGTAGTATAGGATATGAAAAGAGAGAAAAACAAATGCAATTTTGTGTAAACGTTCGCTCGATCTGTCGAGCAAAATTTAAATAATTTTGAGAAATTCAATTAAAACAGAAAACTTTTTCATTTATCAGATAAGCAAAGTTTCAAAAAAAAAAAAATTCGAATTAAGATGAAAGGTAATAATAATCGCTGCTCAATTGTCGCAATTCCTTTGCTTATAGCTATCATCATCATCATTAGTGGAGGTGCAGTAGCAACTAAATAGCAAATGCAAACTTTCTTACTTAACCTATTATTCCATTATTATCAAGTGTGCTGATAAGCCGTGCCGGTCGAATCGATTAATTGATTGATTCAATTATCAAATGACTGTTGCCGTGAACAGAAGCGATGACGTAGTCAATGCACACATTGCATAAAATGCAATGCCTTTGCCAATCTAGCCCAATACATAAATTATTGTTGATGCTCATGGCTGATTGCCCACTTTCATCTTTAGCATAGATTAGCACTAGCACTAGCACTAGCACTAGCACTAGCAACACAAAACCATTTCATTTCAATAGAAAGTAACAAACATTTAGGAAATTCATCAACATAATTTAAGTACAGTTGTGTCAAATCATTCATTTTTTCTGTACACTCATGATGTCGTCACACTTGCTTGGGTAAATGGATCTTTCGTAAACATATCTAAGCAGGCGCATTAAAACAGCTAACTAGTTATCATATCATATCTTAAGGACTTGTTGAAACTATTTATATATAATATGTATGAGTATATGTGCATGTGTGTCCCCAGTAACGTGAACTTCCATGAGTAATGATTTTGTTTTTCTTTCTCTCGTCTTTTAAACGCTCTAGAAGAAAGTCAATTATAAGGGTGTTTGCACAATTGCGATACATAAATGAACGACTTAAAGGTCTCTTCCCCCCTCTCTTTCTCACCCTCTTTTTTTTTTTTTTTTTTTTTTTTTAATGCCCTATACCCCTTATGGTACAACACAAGTTACTATACTAATCGAGTCAGAATCGATTACTTAATCTGTTTAAGCATAACTGTCAATCTGTCCACTTACTCTTTCCTCTGCCTGTGGATTTTTATATGTACACCTCGCAGTTTTAAAAGTATTTCAATGAAATTCAATACACACTAACAAATTTGGTGTAAGCACTAATAGTATTGCAAATGAATTGGAACGGGACATTTTCATGCCCAAATGGAGCTCTATTTTTTTCAAAAAAAAATCATTTTTAATATTCCGTTCAGCAAAAATGACTGAAAAGAAATAATTTCAATGTAAAATTCTTAATAAAGATAACCTTTTGGCGATAAAGGCGATAAAACCTATTTCTTAATATTTTATATCGAAAGTTGCTGAAGAATATTTGGATTACAAAAGTCTAATTTTGATAGGTAAGCTTTCGTATAGCAACGAGATGTAAATTTTTGTTTTTGATCACGATATTATGTGAGTAATAATAGATTATATGAGAAGAAAATTAACTTCACCAAATTTGGGATCAAGTTGGTTCATGTGTTGTGCCCAAACCCATACAAAAAAGAAACTCATAAAAAACAAATCTTTATATGCCATTAAGTTCTAGATTTTGTGTTTTAAAGATTAACTTCAGTGAAAAATTATGATAAACGAAGCACGGCAGAGCATTGAACGGTCGGCCTCGCCCGACCGCAATATTTGAACTTGTATTACATATTATTATACTCAATGCAAGTTGACACTATATATGCCGAAGTGCATCCAAATCCAAATCTTCCTTAAGCTCAGGCATGAAGACTGTTTGGGCTCGAAGGCAGTCTATGGGATAACCTAAACACTCAGCTTTTTGCTCGCCAACCCTCTTTCAAGACACAAGCAAAAGAAGTTTTATAAAAATTTTCAAATATTTGCAATGGACCACCCTGATAAAAATAAAACAAATTTCAATCTCACAAGTACTCAACAATTAATTACCTAAATAATAGTTGACTACGCAGGTAATCAATTTTAGCCAGGCTCCTATGCGTGTTTGTCTACCTACTCGAGCCAATTTAAATTCAAAACCCACCTAAACCTTACTATAGCCAGCTATACCTTACAATGGATATAATACCAACAAAATCCGAAAATAAAAAATCTGTAATATTTGCGAGAGAGAGTCTTTCTTGAGAGTCTTCCAAGTTGTTGGCTGGCAATGTCTTACAGGGGTATGAAGAGAACCACCTCAGCGAATTCGTATACGGCTTTGATCCCTTTCGTTGAGCCTCATATCAAACATTATTCAATTAACGGCCAACACGGTTCAGCGATAGAGTTCGTGCATTTAGACATTAAGCGCATGATATGAACATCAAACGAATAATTTTTGTCGATTTTTATTCATAAAAAATCGAATCAAGTGATCTGTTTCCATTGTGCAATCATCGACTCAGACGTCAAGTTTGAAAATATCTTTGCAATAAGAAATCAGTAAAATAAGAATGAAAACCAAAGTTCTGAAATTACATTGCACTCGAGCAAGATGGTCTTATACGTCCAAAAATTCGATATTTTGTGCAACACATGCCATAAACTGGCCACACTGGCGTGCCTTGCATTACAGTGCCCCAGAGAGAATCAGAGAATATCATAAAGTGTTCTCTTATTGTTATGGTTACATAGCGATCATAAACTGGGCGTAACCGAACATTCATTTTAATAAAAACAAGAAGTTATATGGTTTTAAACCCTATCGAAAGGCGTATAATGGCATGAGTATCTTGTAGAATTGAACAAACCAAAGCTTCAAAAGACTCTTCCACTTACTTCATGATTTAACCTCAAGAGCTTTGTTGTATGTTATATCTATGGTTCTAACTGGAACTTACTTTATAAAAGATCTTACAATTGGAATGTATGTCGAGCATAATTCTCTTCTCATTATGAATATCTAACGAAATGAAGCGGTTTTGACAAATGCCAAATTACTTATTTCCCGTCAAGGCTCGGTTGAACTTCTGAAATTTGCCGCATGAAACAACGGATATCCAAGGTGCAATGTAAATACAAATTCTTGACCATTCCACCTGCTGATGGTAACATAAAGAGAAGAATAGATGAAGTGCGTTAAAAGCAAGTGTGTTAGTGAGCCCGGTGTTTAACAAAATCAATATATTTTGGTTTCTCACGCTATAGGGAAATTATATCCGATTGCAACGAATTTTTTCAGTATTTAAATTCTTCTAATTCTCCGAATCGCATTAGTTAATCGAATGAGACTTAACGACGAAATAAAATATATTCGATTTGGCGGAAGACTGTAACACCTGCCATCGCACTTTTTATACGGCATTTGCATTTGATGCATCAAATGATTGGTGAAAAAAAATTTCAAGTAATCAGATAGGGAAGCGACAGACTCATCGGGTCCATACATAAACCGAAGATCAATTCACATGAATCGTGCATCGATCGTGCCTATCGTATGCAATTTTTGAAAGCTCTTTGCCGGTACAGTTATGCGAAATACTCCCCTTTATTTATATAAAAAGTTCTTATTAATTGTAATTAAAGTAATTATTAATTTTAGTTTGAATGAAGTTTAAAAGATGGTGAAGAAGAAGAAGAAGAAGAAGAAGAAGAAGAAGACGAAGAAGGCTTTTTAAACCCTCAAAACTTTGATGACATCTCTTAGGGAAAGGATAAATTGTTACTTATCTCGCCCTTTCATTCTGGGCGGGCCCCAAGTCCTATCGAAATTTTGAGATCGTAATTCGTCTCAACGGTACAGACTGACAGATGGACGTGATCATACGTATTGCGCTAGTCATGCCGGCCGAGAATACATAAGTTTAACAGGATCTGTGATCTGTCTGTTGTCATGGTTATAATAAAAATCATTATCGGAACAAATAATACTTGTACTTTAATCTTAGCTAAAGTAAAGAAATTTATTTTACCAAAAAAAACAGGAGAAAAATATTAATGGGATTTGAGAGAAAGAGAATTTCCAAATCAGAGGCGATAATTTAGAAAACAAGACTGTTTCTGGAAAAAAACCGCAAAGCACTACGAGAGTCAATATCTTGAAATGACTCCCACTTACTCATTCAGCCATTCGAGAAATTTGGAAAACTAACGAATTGAATTAATGAAAGAGTTACGTGCAATTGGCTTAGATGCTCCGAGTAGAATTGGCCGAGGAATGACTATTCGACTGGTGAATGGAAATCCTTTCTTTATGTCAATATTATATTCACATTTTGTAACAGGATCACTCAGATCTCGTAATCCAGGAAGGCTTTTTTGAAAAAAACTTTTTACATTCATGGCAAGTAACAAGTATTCGTTCTAAGCCTTTTGTGCGATGATAACGAAAAAAGCTCTTAACTTACATATTGAGAGACAGCAATCAATCAACTTTTTAAGTCAAATTATCTTTTCGGATATACAAAAACCAGTTTCAATTTTATTAGAGTTTAATAACCTTACCTAAAACAAAAGAATAGAGTAAAATGTAAATAACAAACAGATATTCATTTAGTAAAGCAAATATTATCTAAATAAAATTAATTACAGTTCATTTTAATAATATATCCCTTCTTTTGTTTTTTTTTTTTTTTTGCTTTTTTAATATATTCGCTTGTATATATATATCGAAATAGTTTTCTCGGCCAAAATGTAAAAATTCTTCTCTAAACTTTCTTATATTTTTCTTCATAAGCTGTAAACGATTATTATTTTTAGAGGAGGGCAAATTTGCTTTGACGCCAATTTCTATGAAAAACTATTAAAAATTATGTTGTCAAGTGCTTTAAATACATCATGACATATATATGCTTATATTCATCGACGTAGATACACGAGAATACAAAGAACCAAGATCCTACTCACTAGAAGTCTGTATTTATAAAATTTCATTTTAAGCATCAGCCATCATATGTGAAACTAGAATTTTAACTCAGCAGTGTAACTGTTTATTAAATGATAGAATGGAAACTTCAAGGATTTGAGTTCAAATCGCCAATGAAAGAACATTTTTTCTTAGCCGATTTTCTCTGGTCATACAAACTCGATTAAATTTTATCCGTTAATACGTTTCGACCATATTCTAAATATACTAAGTGTTCTGTTGACTAAATATTTATTTTTTTTTTTTTCAATTTTCTTCAACAATAATTCGATTTATTCATGTTTTTAATTTTTTTTCTAAAAATGCATAACACATTTCTGTCAAGAAAGAAAAAAAAAAAAAAAAATTTTTCAGACGAAAATTAAAAAGATCTCATCGCAAATCTTGTAAAAAAATCTAAGCTAAAGAGTAAGAGGCAAGAAGACACACACGCGCTTCAAGTATTTACGAAATTTGTTTGCCTACGTAATATTTGTTTTGAACAATATTTAATGGAATTGTTAATTAATTAATATATTATTCAAATAATCTCTAAATGTATGAACGTACGTAGTAAATCACGTATAGGTAGAAAAATTCTCCTTTGACGTTTTCGGTTAATTCTTATTTTTAGGAACAAAGATCGTCCCGAAACTGCGCCTAATTTCTAGAATTATAATAAAAAAAAAAGAAAAACACGTTTCATAATAACGCAAATAAATGCGAAATGCAAAAGAATTTGAAAATTTTGCGCTCGCAATTTGTATTGCAATTGTATTCCAATTGCACTCCAATCCAATCAATCAAATAATGTAAAGAAAATGCGAGGCATAACAATAGCGATGAGCACAGAAATGTTTTCCGCCATGATTGACCGGTAATTGCTTTAAAAAAAAGCAACAACATATGTTGTTTACTCTTTGCCGTTTTCCCAATTTAACGAGGAAAATAAACCGTAAATAAACAAATTGCGACATTTGTTTACAGCGCAAGCAAAATACTTGAACAGGGAACAATTTTCTAATTGAGGTACACATTCAAAATAAATCTTATCTAACGTAACATTGCCTGTATGCGAAGTACCTATTATATACCTATCTATATTTGTATATACATATATAACAAGTTCAACTAATTTGCATAGGACAATGTAGTGTAAACAAAAAAAAGAAAAAGAAAAAAAAGCAAAAAATTTTGAATTCATTGCGTTATGCTCACAAAACTGGTTTTGTAAACGTTTTCATCAACACTGGCAAACAAAAAATTTTGAAAATATAATCTCTATATATTGCAAAACAATACAAACACACAATTCTATGCACAAGTGTATGAACAAGCCTCCAAATTCGAAACTATCCCCTAAACCGACCTATGAGAGACTGAAACATCAAAAGCAATAGCAATAGCAATAGCAATAGGTTAAAATTACCAACAACAATCGTACGATATCGTAAAATAAGATAAAACACAACAACAATTAATTCGAATATTTGTTTTTTTTTGCTCTCATCATTAGGTGAAGTACATGTACGTGCTTGTTTGCCTCTGAATGCAATATTCAATTATTTATTATATGGTAGATATACATGTATATATACATATATATATATATATATATATATAAATTATATATATATATTGATAATAAGGGAATGCGGAGACAGTATAATGTATTTACAGTTAGATAAGGTTCTCAGCAAAAATGATGGATAAATAAACATAGAGAGTGGACGAGAGAAAGAGAGAGAAAGAGAAGAGAGTTTTCTCATATAGAGTGCACAACGAACACAATGTGATGAAACTAAATGGGGATTGGTTAAAATTATTGGGCTCGTCTTTATATGTTTTCGTTATACGTGACTATGCATTTGCAGAGAGCATATAAAAATCGTTTTCTCATTCATAATGCATGCATACATTTATAATTATTTTTTTTTTTTTTTTTTTTTTTTCTAGCTCTTAGGAACAAACACATATTATAGATATGCATCTGGGCAGAGGCAATATGTATGTAGGCAGGAATGTGAGTATGCGTTTATTGTAATGCAAATATAAGAACAAATTGGTTTTATGCCAATGCTGTGACGTTGCTCAACCATAGCCATAGCAACTGCAGCAACAACAGACTACACGTGCTAGAGCGCATATTCAATTTATATTTAGTTAGCAACAACTTAAGAGCAATAAAAGTGTGTTTTTTTTACTTTCATACAAAATAACAATCATTATTACCTTTTCAACATCCCCAACGTCATCATCGTCATCGGTTTGATGCATAGATGCATAGAAAACAGCAATAAAAAGAAAATATTGTGAACATATTATGTATACACATTCATTAAAAGTAATAAAAGTAGAAACTATAACTATAGGAAATTCAGTAAATATGCATCTTTGCAAGCAAATAATACAAACAAACAAAAAAAAAAAAAGAAAAAGCCACACAAACAAAATAAAAAAAAAAAATGCAATTTTAATTTATTAATTTTTTCAACAAAATTCTATAAAAATGGTAAATAAAAAAAAAGGAAAACATTGCCACAAACTTTTTATTATAAACAGCATCTAATAAATCAGGGAAAATATAATTTTTCCTACATTTAAATAAAAGAAAAAAAAAAAAAATAATTAAAATAATTTTCCTTTCTGTTGGGCACAAGTTTGCACCAATTTCTTGGAGGTAAGGACGATAAAACATTCTGGCTCTTACGGAAAAGTGAGTGTGAGTTGTTCTTGTTTGTTGACATTCTGTCTTCGTTACCTTCGTACATATCCAGTAGATATAAGTTGAAGTGCATAAAAAATACGTTTAGCGCTTTTAATATTTTTTGCTCGGTTCGGATGAGATGAAATATACATACGCCGGTTGTTCAAATGCAGATATTGGAATACGGTAAAATTCTGCGGCGTTCTGCGATTATTCATTAAACGTTTATAAGGATTGGTTTGTTCTTCATTTTCAATATCTGAGGAAAATGGAAGTCAAGTTTCTCTTAAAGATAACTTAGTGCAGAAGACAATGCACAACACGATGTGGAATGAACTCCTCTTTCAATCTGTCGTTACCACTGCATCAAATAGCCGATGCCGTAGGCATCGACGTATTACTTGTCTTTGCATTTTGTAAGTTCTCGATTGCAGTTTGCAAACACACGGACCATATAAAAAAAGGCTGCACATATTCAAATAATTCCTTCCCATCAGAAAATGCATTTGCTATGAGCAATTTTTTTCTGCCACAAAATTCTGATCAGTTTACCTGAATGAATATTGTTTTCGTTGAATCCTAATCAAAAGACTTTAATAGAACCCAAATGATTTATTCCTATTAATTGGGCATAACACACACAATCAATAAACAAATGATGAAAATCGATTGCCTTCTTCGACCAGACGACTTCATCTGTTGATAAGATCAGGGAAACGTAAGTCAAACTTTGATTAAATAACATTCAATACCGCGACAATGAGCAATGAATATTAACACTAGATATATATATTGACATTTTGCATCTGGTAAATAGTAAAGTGGGTGTGTCCCAGAAGAAAATGGCGCGATCGAAATTTAGGTTTTTCCTAAAAATAATATTATTTTTCGGTTTCCGTCGTAAAACACTAGAAATTGAACTTTATCTCCGTACACGGGCTTGCTTTTCATGGTATCCCCTATATATGTTGCCATTTGAAAAATAGACCTATGTGATCCAAATTCCGTAGCATTAATTTTTGTGCTCTATCGCTACTGTGGGCTAATTTTCATCATAAAATATTTAAAATTAAATCCGTTTCTGAAGGGCTTACTACTCATGAGAAATCTCATATGAAATGGGATGCAAAAAGTAGACCTATGTGATTCACATTTGGTCCACTTCATTTTTATGTCAAATTGTTGCCTTGAACAAATTTTCATCATAAAACGTTAACAATTAGGCAGTTTGGCACACCAGGGTTTACAATTTCTTGAAAATCCTTATATGCGGTGGGCAAAATAGACCTACGTAGTCCAAATTTAGTAAGGTCGATTTTTCTGTGATTTTATTATTACGAAGCAATTTTCACCATGAAATATTGAAAATTAGACCCTATTCCAATGGAACGATTCAGTTTTCGTAGAAACGGTTTTATGAAAGCGGGTTCAAAAACTAGGCCCGGTCGAATCAAAATTTTCATACCAATTTAAAATATTGAAATATTATTATTCAGTGGCTTTTGCTGAAGAATTTTAAAAACTGAATTCTTTTTCGGGATTCTTTCTTCCTTTTTCACTTTCAATAGCATTCGTTCTCGGGTCAAATCATGTCAGTGTACCAAATTTCATCAAAATATCTCCAAAATGATGACCTGTAGCTTGAACACAAAAATACATGTCGTCTGACGTCAGATGGCCAGAACAAGCTCATCAAGAATCAAGAATAATTTTCTGAACCGATCGGTATAACATGAGTCTATCTTAAATCCTTCTGGGCGTTGCATACGTCCGCATAAACCTAATGTACCCTGCATCACAAATGCTGTAAGGTACCAAAAATGGTTCGATTTGGTCAACAATGGCCGATACTTTGAGAAAATCTGAAAATTTCCAATATTAGCACTGATCACCTACGAGGCTTAAGCGATTAAGCTAATTATTGCGAACACATATTATATTCACTACTGCACTACTGGACATAATGGACAGACTACATAAACAAAATAAAACACTCAACTAATCTATAGGTTTAGGACTGCATGTGTTTTTTATTCACGGTATCACTCTTCAGATTGACATCTGATAGAAGGTTGATTTAAGAAAAGAGGTAAATGCAAGAAAACATTTGAAACTTAAGAGAGTGCAAATTTAATTCGAATTAACTCGAGTTCTCCGGTCTCGCTTGTTCGCTTCGCTTACGTAGACGTTAGACGTTAGTAAAGTCAACGAAATTTTGCATAAACAGTTAACTAAAGAAAATAAAAAGCAATTTATTGTTTATCTATTAACCGTGAACTTGTTTTTAGGTATATGCATATCATGTGTATGTATGTAACCCACATATCGCAGAGTAACAAAATAAAATGAAAAAATAAAAAAAAAAAAATGTATTCATATCTACAATTGTCTGTCATGCAAAATATGTGCAGTTTGCTCCCCATTGCCGATCAATATCAAGTTCAAGTTGAAAAGTATTCTTGTTTATGTATAAAATACATGCAGGCATGAACATCTAGATAACCTCAAATAAATTTCAAATAAAAATTTTATGAAAAACTTTTCAAACAAATAAAGTTTTAAAGGATTTCCGTCTTAATTAGCATTACGATCGATACGAAAAGTGATTTATTATTAATTATGTAAGCAATTATTGTTAGTTTGCATCCAGGAAGAAAAAAGGGGATAATTGTATTATTTTTTTTTTTTTCTTCCCCAAGTGCTAAAGCCATTGCCCCAAAAAGTAAGTAAGGAGAACACATGTCCAATGTTTTTTTTTTTTTGAAAAAAGAATGCGAACGAAATCAATGAGAAATTCACCCTGATTGTGTCGAGCGGATTTGTAAAAAAGAGCCTAAAGGGATTTAACTTATTCTGTCAATATTGCTTAGCCACATCCATATCCATTATTGGATGTGAGAGCCAACATCATTGACAAGAAAACGTATTGTGGAGTGACGAGACAAAAATGAACAGAATTGCACCAGGGGGCCGATTCTTTTGCAATGGAACAATAAATCCTTACGACGACAAGGTTAAGTACACTCACGAAATCCCGAAACGTGGTGAGAGCAATAAAATCGTGTTGAGGATTTTCACCCGGCCTAGAATCGTGCTCGCCAAAAGGCTAGAGAACAAACGAGAAAGGTATTGAAATATTTACGCATTTTAAAGAGTGTAGTACAACAGTAAATGGACGCAGCAGTAATGACGATAAATGGCTGCTTTCCACAAGAAAATATGGAAATCGTACCGATATATCTTTTCAAACTGAAAATTAAGCAAAAACCATTGAAAAGTAATACAATTCTAAATTTGAGAAAGTATTAAGAAAGCATGGAAGTCTTGTTAAAGGCTTATCAGAAGCGATTCCAGTTAAGCCGGCATACAATGCGTAATATTGAAAATAAGTAAAAAAGGGAAAAACGGTCCAAGTTTATTTTTATTAATGTGATTGTGTAAAATGTTTTTAAATATTCTATTCATTTTTAAATGAAGGTATTATCTACTCCATAACTACCCTTGTCATCAGTTCTAATAGATGATGTTTTGGCTAAAAATTCGTAGAACATAAGTAAATATTTTGCATTTTTTTTTTTTTTTTTTATTAATCACTTTGCACTTGTTTTGATGATCGAATGTGTGCTATTTACGTGTCCATGGCTGTGTAGGTTTACCATAAATATGCATATATGAAACCGATGTATTTATGAATGAAATGTACGTATGTACGTATGCCGAGTATTTGTTTATTTTATATGTTATCAGTGTGTGATCATAATTTATGAAAACAAAATAAATAAATAAAATAAATAAATGAATAAACTCATGTAAAAGCACTAGCACTAGCACTAGCACTGTTGAAATTAATTTCAATTTAAAATGAATTTAATTTGAAGCAAAATCCGCGCATCTCCTTAGTGAAAGCTATTATGCTCATTATTATCAAATTTAAAGGAGAAATGCTGTAATCTAAGATAAAGCAGATGCATAAGAAATACGCAAAAGAATTTCATAGGTTTTGGTGATCTTTCCACTTTTTTACAATTTTAAATTAAGTCAATATAACTGTTTACCTACAAACATAATTTTATATCTAAACACGTAAATAAATAAAATCTCTCTCGATTCGGTTGGTTATGGGAAATGGCAATAACCGCTACGCAGCGCAATATTACAATATCGCATAGGAATCAATTTGTCTGGTAAACATGTTGTTTTGTTAATTCATTTCGTTCTTTCACTCACTCTCGTGCTATGCTTGCATTATTTACTTACTGCGCATCATTATCTCTTACGAAAGCATATCATACGATACATTTTTTCACAATGGCAATGTGTGCAAAGTGACGTAGATTATGAGTTTATATTTTCGAACCGGTTCGTTTGTTCACTTAAAGCGCACATAATTGTATTGTTGTTATACCCTACACCACGTGCGATCTAATCTATATTAAGTTTGTGCGGACATATGTAAGTGGGCTAGAATGGCTTAAGACACACCCACCTCTTATCATACCAATGGATTCAGAATCATTTTGTAAATCAATCTAAGCGTGTCTGTCCGTCTGTATGTCTAATGTTTGTCCACGTAAATTTGTGTTCGAGCTACATGTCGCAATTTTTGCGATATTTTGATGAAACTTGGCCCACTGGTGTACTCTGAGCCAAGGACGAACGCTATTGAAAATGATTTAGAACAGTCCACACCACTCCATATATTATGTCCTATTTTAAAAAGTCGTTATAGGGAAAATATATTCAATTTACAAAAGTTCTCGACAAAACCGGTTAACTAATAGTATTTCGGCATTTTAAATTGATGTGAAAACTTTAGGCCAGCTGGGGCAATTTTTTGAACCCCCTGTCATATACCGGCATCTAAAGTTGACATGATAAAAATCAGATCACATTAATAATTTTGAATAAAATCAATCAATCAATCAATTTTGGATCCTAGTCTCTATCTAGATTTACACGAAAATTGATCCTTTGTAGAGGAGAAAAGTCGAAATTCTAATATTTTATGATAAAGATTGAGCCATAATAGTAGTTTGACATAAAAACTAACTGTGCTGAATTTTGACTACATACCATACCATAGTTTTTGAACATTTCGGCTACAGCCATTCTTACGGAAACTAAGACTTTATTCGCGAAGAAGCTTAATTTTTAATATACAGAGTCTCGTAATAGTGTAGTAGGTTCCTATAAAAACCGGGTATAATTTTTGTGTTCAATGGCAACAGTAGGAATTGTGTTAGACAATTTGATGTAGGGTATTTAATAGTTGACCTAGTCCTTCCTATAATGTTTTCACTTGTTTTTTTGTTTGCTTTTGAAAAAAAAAGAAAAAAAGAATATGCGCGTCAACATAACTGGACAAGAAATAAACAAAATTAATGAGAATAATGTATCGAACTCTTTGCTATAGGAAAAATAGAGCAGTGTTTCACTCTCAATCCTATATACATATATATATGTATTTTCTTTATTATGTTTCTTTATTATGTAGTAAAAGCATTAAACAAAAAAGAAAGGGGGAGAGAAAAAACACACTTTAAGGCACTAAGGTATGCAAGAAAACTATGTTTTTAAGACGAATTTCGAACACCTTCACCGCAAATATTCATCTTACATGTGACTACAGACAAAATTAGATGAAAAATACATTTTTTTATATCGTTTTATTTATGCATTAGAATATTTATGCTAATCCTTCAGTTTTTGCGGATATACAGAAGAAGAAGATATTTTGATTGAGAATGAAATTCTCTCTCTCTCTCTCCTTCTACTGAAAAATATAAAGAATTAAAGAAAAAGTGAAAAATTTTTTACTGCGTAGCTCTATCTATCTAGTCTCTGAATTTACCAATGGCCACAGCTTAGACAGAAATATTATTAAGAAATACGTTTTTAAATCTGAAGACAAGTTTAAATTTACTTATAATTAATATTTCATTTCGACTCTAGCAGACTGTACTGACTGTCATATTCAAACATATTCGAATACATATTTGAAATCGTGTTTCAATAAAGCCCTTTCTTGAATGTCTTCAAAGTCTTTAAATGAAAATTTTACGAAAAGATTTGAGATGAGAACAATGGGCATTGTCTTCCTCTATCCCCTTTTTTCTTGATTCATTTTAATTTAATTAACTTAGAATTTACGTAATTAGATAAGCATAGGTTTTTGTTTTGTCATTTCATTTAGGTTTATTCTACAGAATATGACGTCACTTATTATGGTAATTCTTATCAAAAGCACAAACCCAAGAAATTACTCTGTGCGTATGTACGTTTAGGTGTGTGTGTGTGTATCTTTTTTTTTTTGCGATGCGAGCTGGAGGTAGAAATCTTCGAACGATAGTACTGGCCCGTACCAATAGTATGCGCGATTCGCCATCCATGCCGCCTACGCATTAAAATTACTCCCCACATGCTCATTACTTTGACTGTTCTTTTTCGCGTAGCGACCGCAAATATTACTTCGCGGTGGCTGCTTGCAATTAGTGCGCTCCTTATGGTGGGACCTTGCTGGAATATCCAATTGCCTTCCACTCCCTCCTCTCTCCATCCGCGTTCTCCTTAAGCGCCATAACTCCGGAAGTACCTTAGTCGACTCTAAGTCGTTCACAGTGTCCTATATTTTGAGGATTTTGGCCATGTCCTCTATCCTTTGTCTCGTGAGAACCACACCTAGATCGACCATGAAACATCGTATGCCCCATATCTTTTTCGTCGTCTATAAAGCTCGGATGTACCGTTGTAGATAACCTCGGAACCATCCATGATCAGTTAGGAACTTTGTGAAGTTAAAATTTACCTCACCATGACGAAAAACTCCGTCAGGGATCGGCGAGAATGTTGAAAAGACGATTATTTTTATCCTATCGATTTATCTGATCGATTGCAAACGATATATTCAAGTTAATATATTTACAACTTTTTTATAAATAATGAGTTTACCTACATATGTACAAAAATGGATAGAATGTACATATGTGAATATATAGTTATTAGCTGTACTATTGTGGTTTCGCTTGCTATCTGTGTTAAATGATGATGTACGCACAACACTTGTATTGCATCAGAAAAATACATATATCGGACCAGAGCTGATATCCTCGTACGTATTGGCATAAATTATGTCGTGAAACATCTTTAGCTCTAATCTATAAAAAAGAAACTATACACTAAGAAAAAGAAGAGAGATTAACGAAGACAACAAAAAGTTGTTCTTATCTTCTTGTCTTGATTCTTAACGAAAAAGTTTGTCTTTGAAAAGATGAAACAAACTCCCAAGCGAAATGTAAGTTGCGGATATATAATTAGATATCTTTCTTCACGTTACCGCTTGACAATGATTTTAATCAATTCATACAAGCTACAAAAAAACACTATTTAAAATGACTGATGCAGAGACTCCTCGCATACTGATATTAAAGATGATGAAGAAATTCATACTCATTTGGACAACAATCATGTGATGTATGATAAGAAATGGCATTAGCGTTAAATAGATGTCGGAACACACAACGTAATTGAAAATTCCTTTTACCTTTGACTTCAATAATATCTTGATATCATGGTATATAATACGTTTCAATAAGCCAGTCGAAAAGGCACGAGAGAAGAAGTGGGGATAAGCGACATAAACAAAATCAACTATGTTGTAATGCTGTGTTAAAAACGTTGCCAGAATACCTGCTTGACCATCCGTCTCACGTGTTTTCCTGTATCTTCCGTTTTACTAATTGATGAAACTTTTACAAAATTTTTCGAAAAATATTTTATTTAAAAAAAAAAAATTCATTTCTTTTTTTTACTTTTTTTTTACTTTGTTTTTTTTTTTTTTTTTATTAGAAAGAAGGAATGAACACGTGAATTTAAATACTACAGTAGATAGGGCAAGATGTGTATTATCTCCTTAGCAGATGACATCGTTGATCGTTTTGAATTTTGATACTCTTGACAAAGGAAATGAATTGAAAACCAAAAGGGGGCCTGACACACGTTAGATTAAATTACAAAAACATTTTCATACACGCTTGGCGCATAGTGTTACTAAGCCAATTATATAATTATAATATAAAAATCGGATTATGTCTACAATCGGCAGGAGAGTGCATACTTGTGTTTCACTCTGCCCAATCGATCGATGTAGTGAATTAATATCCATGCCCCCTTCAATAAATTCGCTTAAGTAAGAATATTGAAAAAAAAAAAATTTTAATTCTTCGCATAAGCGAGAATGAAAAAAATTCTTTATTGCTTTATGTTTACTCTAAAATTACACGACCGTAGATCAATTTTTGGGGATGATGTTGTTAATGCATGTTAATGGACATAGAAATCCGGGGTTCAAATGAATTCTTTGTAAATCTATTGCAATCTCTGCGAGCTAAGTGTGCTAAGCTTGCCTTAAAGAAGCATGAGAAGTAAAGCAGTTCGTAGCCATAGCCGCAGGAAAGGTTGGATTGAGGTGTAATCGTATTTCAATGTAATATAGCGCCACTCGTGGCATTGTTTTTACGGAAATAGATTGAATTAGGATACTTCTGTCCAAGAGTGTTGAGATCAACATCTACGGGATGTTCTCCAAGCCAGATCAATAATGTAATCGATGCAATAAGAAATAAAAAACTCTCTCTCCTTCTCTCTCTCTCTCTCTCTCTGAAGCGTTTTATGCAAGGTGATAAAATGATTCCGTTTTGATTGTAAAAACGCAATTTTCATAATACAAAAAAAAAGAAGATTTTGATCTGAAAAAAATGTTTACTTTTTGTGCGCGTTTCTGGCAACGTAAGGAATATGTGCCGGAAATATTTTGTATATGTAACTTGTATGATGTTGAGCAATCGGCAAAATCGCCAACGTATTATCAAGGTTAGTGTATCACTATTTCTCAATTAGTGGAATATAAAAATTTTATTAAAAAATACTTAATTTTTTTTTCTTACATGCCAGGGCAATGTATTCTTGTTGACGAAAGGTAAAAGCAATTACAACAACATTAGTTGGAACTTTGAAACAAGAAACGTGAGGTGTTCTACTAACACGTGGTGCTATTGCTGTTTCAAGATAATTGTGTTCGTCGTCGCTGAGTTGTTAAAAAATTTGCTTTCATCGAGTTTCGTATGGAGGTTAAATATTTGCCATTTTTTTAGTTTTTCTTTTTTTTTTTTTTTTTGCTTACGGAAACTAAGTTAATATTTGTTTTTGTATTTTTTCAATTAGTTCCACATTTTCAGTTATGCACCTTTGCAATTAAACTAAATAGTTAATGAGCACCTTCGTCATTAGCACAGAAGTTTTTTTTAAAAAAAATTAAAATATATATATATATATATATATATATATATATACGTATGTACATATGTATGTATATATAATTATTTGATAACTTTTTTGATCTTTTCACCGAAAATGCGCAGGCAAGGCAGTCTGTTTGTCCATAGAACACATCAATATGCAAACTAGACCTAGTTCGTATATAATACGAGAAAGACGGAAAAGACGAAATTAATGACTTTTGCTTGCTCCACATATGTTTGTTTGCAAACAGTATGCAGTCATTACAAAACTACGAATAAACTGAATAAAGTTCATAGACGTAAGAGTTAGACGAAAGTGAGAGATACCTAGGTAGAAAGGAAGAGAAAGAAAAAGAAAGTGAGAGTAAGAAATAAAGGTAGCGAGAGAGACAGAAAGAGAGAGAGAGAGAGAGAAATACAAGTAAGTTCCAACCCACGAACTTCTAATAGGAAGATTTATAGCAGATTATTAGTTATTAACAAGAAAAACAACAAAAAATAGAAATCTCTTGTTATCATCATTATCGTTATCGGCAACGATGATGATGATGATGATGATGATGATGACGGTGATGATGGAGGCAGCTTGAAAACAGCAAATGAACGTGGCGGCTATATTAACAATTGTACAATCAAAAGAATGAAATAAAACGGTATGCACGTATACGTGAATACATACATACATACATACATACCTTTATGCATATATATATACATACATTTATGCATATATATATATATATATACATTAATAACACGCAGAGATCACAGCGCAATACATACAAAAACGCCATCACTGAGTTGTCGGTTGATATTGCCACTATAGGCGATACGAGAATACTCGATCGATTAGATTGTAAATGTATGCGAGAGACTAGCTGACTATACATAGTGGACGCAGGCACGCTAACACTTCAGTCATTACCGTCACTTGGAGCTGTTAAGACACTTAACTAAGAGATCCGCAATAAATAAGTTTTTATATATAAAGAAGAAAAAAATTTATTTCTTTAAAAATTCGTTTCAAAAGAATACAAATTCTCATCACGAAGTATATATTTTGCTGTCGTTAATAAACAACAAAAAAGAAAGAAAATTTTGAAAGCTTCCTAAGTTAACGTTAAGAGGAAAATTTAAAAAAACAAAAAAACAAAAAAAAAAGCAGACAAAATTGTTAATTATTTTAATATAACAAGAATACGAAAAGAGGGAAAGAAATTAAATATTCGTGTTTTTTTATTTAACTTTATTGGTAAAACCAAGTGAAGCTTCTAGAATAACTGCCTTTATTAGACATTTTTCTGTCTTTGAATCGTAAGAAACAAAAAATATTTCACAACTATGACTACTAAAATGGCCATTGGAGCTAAGGTAAGTGAATGATGACTTCTTTTTTTTTTTTTTTTTTTTTTTAGAAATAGTAATTGGAAATGTAAATTGAGATTTTAGAAAATGGTATTCAAAAATGTATGAAATATTGAAAAAAAAAAAAAAATATTTTAAGATTAAGAAAAAGAATTGTTTTGGCATTTATCCAATAATTTTTCTATGAATTTTTTTTTTTTTATTTTTATGTTATTATATTTTGATTTTTTTTTTTTTTTTTAATTTAACTTATAACTGCCATCAGGTAATGATGCATCATATTTATCTTTTCGTTCATTGCAAAAGGGAGATAAGTTTTCAAGACCCTGCGTTTAAAGCGAAAATTGTGAATCGTTGTAACTTTGCCCGCCTGTAAGTCCATTACGTTCGTTGATAGAATGATAAAAAAAAATTTAAAGAATACCAACTAACACATGATATGACTTTTAAGTGCCTTGAGAGCTTTAATAATAACGAAAATAAGCGGAATCGCTCATTGAAGTTTCCCTTAAAAAAAGCTTAAATAATTGAAGAGACATCACTAACTTACTCGAAAGAAACAGAGAAACAATTGTTTTTTTTTTGTTTTTTGGTTTGTACTCTCTCTCTCTCTCGCTCTCTCTCTCTCTCTCTCTCTCTCTCTCTGTCTCTGCTACAAACAATAAACTGCGCGAAACATTGGCTCACCATGCCGCGCTTACATTATGTACATATATATACACACTTTGATTATATTGTATTTAAAAACGATTTTCCCTATCGTACGAACATCGTAGATGCACATTTTTTCAATCAATCGATTACTGTCGACGCTTACAAGTAGCAGGATGAAGGAAATGCGATACGATTTTTAAATTACATTTTTCTATTTTATTTATTCGTGACGTCATAATAAATATTGAAATAGCCGGTGATGGTGGTGCTTTTACTTTTCATACAATGTTACACAAAATGTTTTTTTTTTTTTTCTTTCAATTTCATTTTCATTTCACTTACGTTGAACGTCAGCAGCCAAGTGCGCAATTTTCTTTCTGCTCTCGGTTGGCTTGATTGGAAAAAATTCAAGGCAAACATTATTACAAAGCTCTTGAACTTGAACTTAAAAAAACTGATATTCATTTAAATATTAGAAAAGAAATTTCATTTACCCGATTATTTTTTTTTTTTTATTTATTTATTTATTTATTTTTTTGACTAAAAAGCGCTTATTCATGTAAAACGAAAAAAAATAAAAAAAAAGATAATAATTAACATTTCATTATTTTCGTGAAGTTCGATATTTTATGATCGAATCATGAGCTCTATGGTGTCAAAAATAAAATGCATGTAAAAAAAAAAAAATAAATAAAAAAAACCTACAGGTTTAAAGGGAATTTTAAATTCGTTACACAAATCGAAGAACAATTTGCTAGATATGAGATAAACTTGAAACACTAAACAGCGAAATATTAATAATTTAATTATGAAAATCTCTTATCAAAAATTGCAGATATTCTAAGCTATAATGGCATAATGAATATGAATCCTATCTCTCTGTATAGGCAATGTGTTCAAAATTCACGCACGCAACGCTGTAACGCACCACGTGTTTCAGCATTTTTTCTCTTTCGTTTTTTTTTCCTGTTTATGTTAATATCCATGAGAAAAATGTGTCAGAATTCGAGCCAGTCTATCACTATTGTAAATATCGTGCAAAATAAGCTTCTTCTTTTTTTTTTGAGCATAAACAAAACATTAAAAATCTCTTGCCTTTTCCCCTTAAGATTACATTGAAAACCAATAACCAAAAAAAAAAAAAAAAAAAGAATTTCGTTATGTAAAATCACAGCCAAGGGGAATACCAGGTACATACAATTTGTCGTTCCGGTCATGTCATCGAGAGAAGCGCTTCAAGATTTCAGGTGCGGTAGCGTTTTCTTTGGTCGTAGTTATAATGAGCCCTCAGCCAGTAACGATTGTGCACACACTGCACTAAATTGCGACCACCATCTCCACATTTCTTTCACTTTCCTCCTTTTCTTTCTCACCGTCACCGGGTTACACGAATGATTGGTCATAATAAAAAAAGAAAATAAAACATATATATATATACATATATATATATATATATAAATATACATAAATATATATATAAATATACATAAATATATATATGTATATATTCTTCATCAGCATAAAGTTGCGAGCGATTTTATGCATGTCTGTCTATACATTCGTTTCTTGTATGAACTTTGACGAGCGAAACTTAGCTGCAGTAAGACACTCATAGCCCTAAGTGTATAGGGTCGTCAAGAATAATAGATTAAAATAGATTCTATTATCTACAAATATCATTCTTGACGACCCAATAAAACAATGGGCGTAACTCACGCCCATGCGCGTAACTGCTAAACAACCCTCCAAATCGAGGCAATTATATAACTGTTGTTTCAAACTGTAAAGTAAATATTTTATTAACTTAAAATACTAAGCAAAAAAAAAAAAAAAAAAAAGGAAAAAAAACTCCACAAACAAATATTATTGAAAACATGTGTGAAATATAATTGGGAGGTATTGCCTAAAATTTGCGCATTAACACATAAATAATTCTTCGTAAACAAATAATAATTAATTAGCAAAAGTACAAAAATTTGCTTTAACCATTGCGACGACATGACAAGACAAGAAAAATAACCCTTAAAAAAATTCGTGTGCATATGTTTATTGTCATTTTTCTCCCTTGTGCGGCAATAAATTTCAATTAATATTCGGTTCAAATTCTTATTCAGTTTATTCATTTTTGAATTCTTAAGCCTAAGACTTACGTACGAATTTTTAGCTTTGCGCAGTGGCATTATCGTAACCAATGAAGTTTGTCTGAGGTGTGATTATTATTAATTGAAGACTTTGCCCAATACACCGCCAAAGGGACGCGAACATACCGTCCACTAAGGCAATTTTTGTAAGCCCGGAAGGGCTTGATTTTGTAATTAATTTCAGTTTCACAATAAAAACAAAAAATAGAAGTAAACAAGAGTGGCGAGGGGGGAGGAGGGAGGGCGGGAGTGAGGAAACTATTATAGTTGACGAAAAGAAAAAATTCATAAATATTTATATACGTACAAGTAAGTGTTTAGTTTAGCGATTTATTTTTTTCTGTATTAATTAAAAATTCAAATTCAAGAAAATGGTCACGACGGGGGAAGGGTAAGAGATTTCATTCTGTAATTTTTTGATCAAAAAAAGGAACCAATAAGAAATTAAGAAAATTATGGTCGAGCCTGATCGAATCTTTTACACCCGTTACAGTTTTCATACTAAATATAATATTGCGTGGGCATGGCTGATCTTTTCTATTTTCAGAATGCAAGTGCAAATTTATATCGTGTACGTGTTGCACTTGTGAATAACAAGGAAAGAACCGGGAAAGGAAAGTTTTTTTTTTTTGCACAGGCGTGTGAGCGTTTTAGACTTTGACCGGTGTAGATTACTTCCAAATTCCTTTGCAAATTTTCGCGCGATATCTTCATTTTTGCGAACGGGAGAATGTTTAGCATAGATATTGCCCAAGCAATATGGACAGATGGACAGACGGATATGCTTAGGTGCATTTCAAATTTAAAACTGGCAAGAATTTATGTACTCTACGGAAATTTTATTAAATTTTATTACACTATAATATTGGGTAGGCGTGGACAACTTCCTCCATTTTTGTGCAAGTACTGCAGCGCCATCGCTCATAGAATATGCGTTCAATTTTTTATAGATTATCTGCCACAGATTATGAATAATAAGCGAAAAACCAATTTTCTTATTCCTTTTGAAAACCAAAGATGTTCGTGCTACTGCAGGTGTGCCCTTCGACCGGCCCATTTTCAATACCAACCAATGGTTTTGGCGCACTTGAAGTTGATAGCTTCATTTTTGCGACCAGGGGGAATGTTCACAGTAGACATTACACAGACGGACAGACAGACATGCTTAAATCGATTCAGATTTTCACTATATAATCTTTGTGGGGTCTATGAATCTTCTTCCTGGACGTTGTAAACGACGCCACGTAAATTTTCAATTTCCGAAATAATTTCTTTTGTCGATTGCCTGATGAATTTTCATAGCTTAGTTTTTCCTTGTTAAGGAAAAATTGGGGCTGACTAGCAGGCAGAGCATTCCTTGCCTCAACTTATTATCTCTTTTTGTTTCTCGCTTCCGCTCTCTCCTTACCCATTATTGATTTATCGAATTTTCATGAGTAGCGTTCGCTACAATTCATCCGCACACAGCACTCATTGAAAAAAGAAAGACAATTTCAGAGTGAAAGTGCAAATCATTCTTAAATCGCATTTACTTCAAGCACCGCGCTATCGTAGTTCGCATCATAATTTGCATTTCTTTAGTTCATCAAGTTTTCAACATTAAACTGCGTGCTCAAAATATGGACTCAATAACGGTATTGCCTTCCCATAAAGTAAGCAAACACACACACCCATGTCTTTCGCTTGAATACTTGCAGCGAAATGTTGATCGATTAAATTTGAGTATAACTTGGAAATTTTCAAATTTTCAAACTTTAAAGAGCTAATCACTGGTTGCCCAATGATAAGACGGGAACGTTTATGATAAGATTTTGAAAAAGGTCAGTGTTTAAGAAATGATTAGACACAAATCTAGCTAACGGAGAAATTTTGATTATTTAAAAAAAAAAAATAAATAAATAAATAAATAAATAATTAACAGTAATGCAACAATAAGAGAAGTTGCACTATTATGCGGGAAGTGAGCGAGAAGTATTCGCAGATGTGGTCACGTGTAAATAAGTAATTAAGTAAGCAGTTAATTTGTTTTCTTAGCAATTTTTCTATGCATTCAAAATTACTTAGTAAGTTTTTTCTTATTTAATAAATTTAGTTCAATTTTTCGTATTGCAAATGTTAATTAACACTCGTGACCATAAAGCAAAGAACGTAAACGTAAAACAAAATGCAGACTTTTTTTTTTAAATAAATTTATATACATACATACATACATACATACATACATACATACATACAGAAACTGACAACGCAATACCTTTAAATGAGCAAAAAAAAAAAAAAATCTGAAAACATTAATAAATTTTAAATAAATTTTTTTTGTTCAACGTACAACCACCAAACCCGTCAAACACAGACGTATATGTAAACTGAACCCTAGACCAAAAGATACAAATTCGTATGGAAGTTAGGGCAATAAATGAGGCGCATAAACCAAAAATTTTCCCTTCAATTGTACTTACGTTACTTAGAAGTAGAAAACTTACAGTTTATTACGAACGTTTAACTATACGAAACAAGAACAATAGAAATGAAGTTTTAAGCCTTAAATTACAATGAACCTGACATTTCATCTAATTACGATTGAATTGCGAAATTTCAAATAAACGGATTACCAGTAGTAGTAGACTAATGCAAAGTCTTCTTCTGCTTTTTCTATTCACAGGATATTTTCCGTAATCAACATCGTCTGATACGTTTCATTGAGCAATCGATTCGCTTATGCAGTAATCAATCATTAAAAGCCGCTCAACAGCAACAGCAACAGCAACAACAATTAAATAAAACTCAATTAGATGCTGATTTTAGTATTTCGAAATCTTTAAATTCTGAACATTGGAATGCTGTACCTGAACCCGTTGAACATGATCCTGATGTTGGTCAACAATTTTACGGTAATCAATTAATGGTGCGCTTGGCCTCGCCACAGCAATTGCAACCGAAACCAGATCGTGATGAGGATTTAATTTTCGGTAAACAATTCACCGATCATATGCTAAAAATCTATTATCACAAAAGTTTGGGAGGCTGGCAACGACCCGAAATTACACCCCTTGAGAATTTAGTAATGCATCCGGCAGCCAAAGTGTTACATTACGCCGTCGAGGTAAGTTTACAAAATTAGGCGAAAAAAAAAAATAAATACACAAATAAATAGATTACATCTACCTAAGTTTTAGCTTGAGCCTAACTAAGAAGCACTTGATCACAATAAGTCCCTCTCTTCGTGTTTTGGGCGTTTTTTTTTTTTATCTATCATGGGAATTATTAACGGTTTGCAATGACTGGAAATACGCACAGGATTACCCATCAATTGCACTAACTCTTAAGGGGAATATCGATTTGACTGTATGTCCGGCTGTCTGTTCGTTGAAAGCACAGAAGATCAAAAGCTTTATCTAGAAAAAACAAATTTTCTTTCAAACTGATTTTCTCATCAGTTTCGCTTCATTTGAATATCAGCTAATTGGGTCTGCGCGCCGCATTAATACTACTACTACCGGATCTTCTTAATTAACGCTTTAAAACTTGGAAACTTACAATTTTTCTCGCTACTAAATAGCGCGGCTTTTAGTTCGCATACCAAAAATGCATATCTCCAAAATGCTACAGACCTTAGGCCTGTCTTGCAAACGAATATTGCACACAAAATAGTAGTGGGTACAAATCAATTGGTGGTCGATTGATTAAATTTCTTCTTTTCTTTTTTTTTTCTTGCTTTAATTGTTGTTGTTTGCAAGTAATGTCGTTATCAATTTCTTCTTTAGCATTCAGTAACGTGCCATCAGTGATGCGATCGTCCACAATGTTAATATTCCATGTTATTAGACTTTAGTGATTTCTTTCTGATCTACAGCCAGCGGTTCAATTTTTAATTATTGCAATATTTTGGCTTATCTGCTAAAGAATTCGTTCTACTTCGTTACTACTTACATTTTACTTTGTCGACTTTTAGCTCTTTGAAGGCATGAAAGCCTATCGTGGCGTTGATGGAAAAATTCGCATCTTCCGACCTAATATGAATATGAATCGCATGAATTTGGCGGCGAAACGTTCGGGTTTACCTACTTTTGAGGGTAAAGAATTCATAAAATGCTTATCACGTCTTATCTCCATTGATTCGGAATGGGTACCTCATACACAAGCGGCCAGTTTATATATTAGGCCGACTTTGATTGGCATTGATGTAAGTTTTTGAATTGATTTCTTCCTCAAAACCCTTTAGTTGAATTTTTAAATTTTAATGAAATTATTTGATTTATATATATATTTAGCCTACATTGGGTGTTGCTTCGTCCGACTCTGCCCTTCTTTATGCTATATTAAGTCCGGTCGGTAGTTATTTTAAATCAGATAGCACTGGTGCTGTGTCCCTGCTAGCCGATCCCAGCTATACAAGGTGAATATATTTGAGAAATTTTTTAAATTGAAACTGAAACCTTTCAACCTGCAAACCACACTATTTCAAAATATTTGTTGTTGTATTTGTTTACGCAGAGCTTGGCCCGGCGGTGTAGGTAACCGTAAGATGGGTTCAAATTATGCCCCCACAATTAATGTACAAAAGAAAGCTGATGCGAAAGGCTTGCAACAGGTTCTGTGGCTGTATGGTGAAAATCATGACTTGACCGAAGTGGGTACGATGAACATATTCATGTTCTTTATCAACGATAAAGGAGGTAACATTTTTCTATCACATTTATTTCCTTTCATTTGATCACACACAATGACACAATTACACGTTTGGATTATATAGAAAAGGAGCTGATAACACCACCTTTGAATGGTTTAATCCTGCCCGGTATTACTAGAGATTCAATATTAGCTTTAGCACGTCAATGGGGTCAATTTAAAGTTACCGAAGGTACCTTCAACATGCCTAGAGTTTGCGAACTGCTTAATCAAGGACGAGTAAGTATTTGTTTATCAAAATTGAAAATATAAAAATGTATTTATTTGTAATGATTTCATTAATTTTTTATTTATTTTATTTATTTAAATTTTTCAATAGTTGCTGGAATTATTTGGAACGGGTACCGCCTGCCTGGTAAGCCCCATTAATCGCATACACTATATGAATCAAGATCTCTACATACCCACCATGGAACAAGAGAAACCGGTCCACGAAACGATACGCACAGCATTGACCGATATACAGTACGGTAAAGTGGCACATCCTTGGGCCGTTGTCATCGAATAGGTTAAGTGATAACTTCTTTTTCATTTCTATGCTCTAAGTTAACCCAGGAGAGTTAAGATATACTTTTAAGGTTTTTGTTGTCTTGTTACTGCAAAAACAACGACCTGCGTATTAATAGTTTATAATTTAGTTTAAATTATATTTAAAAAAAAAAAAAAAGAAGAAAAGCAAATCGATTCATTATTATAAACATATAATAATTAGGAAAGCGTATAAGAGGCACCTTTTTTGTTAAGCGGGATTTCGGTAGATGGTGTGAAAAGTTCACGATTACGGGTTTGAATACTCGAGACTTTTGTTTAAGCATTTAGATATTTTTATTTATTTTCATTTTGTATAGAATATTTTTCGTTTTTTTCATTTTCATTTTAATTTTCAATTTTAATTTTTATAAGCAACAAACAAAAGAGAATTGAAGCAGCGCAAGCAATTGCCTCAAGTCATGTAAATATGTTTATGTATATATTTCGAAAGAAGAATCAAAATCCGTTCATTAATCGGATGTGATTTTTTACTAACCATAAAATTTATGGCTAAATAGTAGGAAAGAAGAAAAATATTTCAAGATATCTCGGGTCCATAGCACGCCAAAGAGATTTTCATAGCTCAGCACATGTGTATGATTTTAAATTACATTTTTATTTTCGTTTTCATTTTAACCTTAATTTTCTTTTTAGCTTTATTTTATTTTATTATATTTTTTTTTTTTTTTTTAATTTAATCCTATATTTCTAATTATTTTGTAAATATAGTCTTTAAGTAGTTGTTAACACTCAGGGGCTATATTTAAAAAAAAAAAAAAAAAAAAAAACAAAAGAAAAAACGAAAACCAAAAAAAAAAACAAAAACCAAAATTTTTTCTCTTTAATATCTTCCCACCACTTCATTTACACCCAAAGTACCGGAAAAAGTGCATTTATTCTGTATTAAGTTTTTATTCGTTCGTTCCTTTCGTTTCTCTTATGAATCGGTCGAATTTTTATTTTTTTATTTTTTGTTGTTGTTTATTTTAGTTTTTTTAATTTTTAATCTTTTTTTTTTATGTATTTTATGAGTAATTTTTTAATTTTATTATTAAGTGAATGCTGCGAGTCACATCCATAACGCACTAACAACAATCTTGAAATGTATAGTAAATTTATATTTATACATACGAAGTTGATTTAAATTGAAAATATTACAAAAAATAAAAAAAAAAAATTTCTTTTTTTGCAAAGCACCCTAATAATGTTGTCTTATTATTTGAAACCTCTACTAAAAGATCGTTTGAACAGAATTGAGATTTTACTTCACGCACTAGCGTTAGCATCATCATTACATTCATTACACACACACACACACACACACACACACATACACACACAAGAGTCCTGGGAATTAACTCAACTAGTTTTTCAAACTGTGCGATTAGCAAAAGAGTTGCAAAATTTGTACTCAGATACGAAGGCGAGTTAACTTAAAAATACCACTCGATCGATATTTTAGTTGAGACATTTTCAGTGGAGCAAATTTTCCTTGATCGGAAATGATCGAAAATCGAGGGAACATAAATCCTGGAAAGGTTGATGTGAGAAGAAAATCTAAGATTTCTAATTTAGCCTAAGTCGGCGTCCAGGAGGCTTAATATTCATATGCTTAACATCAATAAAACAATGACCTAAAATGCCTGCTTCGACCTGTTAAAAATGTAGAGAGTTAATCAGAGAAAGGTAATATAAAACACTTCACTCAATAAGTATGTAGGATGATGACATATACATATAAAATGATTATTGTCAAGGCCATTCGATTTTTAATCCAAAAAAAAAAAAAATCCAAATTTCGTAAGGTTGTTAAAGCATTGTTGTTTAAAAGGTAAATATATTGGGAAAGTTCAAGTAAAGCGCAGTCTTGGCTAAGTATTGTTTGGACTCTGTTCGATCGAGGCAAATGGTAGAAAAGTGGTTTGCTGATTTTAAACGCGGCCGTATGATGATGCTGAACCGCCTGATCGGCCATGCAAGGTACTTTTTCCAGAAAACATAAAAAAAGTGCACATGGTTTTGAAAGACCGGAAGATGAAGTTGCTTGAGATAGCTGGCACTTTAATGATCGCAGTACATTTGGGAAAACTTTGTCCGATATGTGGAAATGAATGAAACATGGATTCCTTGCTACCTCTCCAAAAATCTAATCGACCGACAGCCGAGTGGGCAGCAGCCGGTGAAAGCCCGACATCCAAACCGTAATATCTGCTTTTCCATGGAATGCACATCGAAACGTTAGAACAGCGTTGGAATGAATGTGTCACTCTTAATGGAGACTATGTCAATGACTCAGGTCGAATTTTGTCTTAACGGTGTCACTTTATTAGTGGCCTTGCGATCTTATTGGGAAATGCGTTATACTTTTTGGGCCATATAAAAAGTCTCCGCTGTTTTTTGGTACATTTTTGGAAACAAAATTTTCTTTATTAAAAATCAATTTTACTCATATCTATGAACTTTTCCGATTTTTCGGATAACTTCATAATTCCATCAGTGTAGAACTTGTGTGATTTATTGTCGAAAAACTTGGCCAATTTTTTACCTTCAAGAGAGTTTTGTAGAGACCGAAAGAAATGGTAGTCAGACGGAGCAAGGTCCGCGCTATACGTCGGATGCATCAAAATTTCCCAACCAAGATCAGTCAATTTGTTCCGAGTCATCAAAAATGTGCGTGGCCGCGCATTATCGTAATGGAACGCAACTCCTTTTCTGTTGACCAATCCTGGTCGCTTTTTCTGGATTGCTTCGGTCAAATGGTCGAGTTGTGCGCAGTCCAGGACCGAATTGATTGGTTACAGTAACTCATAATAGGCAAATCCCTTCCAATCCCACCACGCACTCAACATAACCTCGTTTGCCGACAATCTAGACTGTGAACTCGTTTCTGAAGGATCATCAGGTTTCACCATGATCGCTTGCCTTTGATGTTTTCGTATTTCACCCATTTTTCATCGCCTGTAATGATTCACTTGGAAAATAGTGCACTTGAATCGCATTCCACTGATGATAATTCGGTCAATCAAATTTTTTTCGTTAAATCATGTGATACCAAAACATCGAGCTGCTTTTTGTACCCATTTTCAAATGATTCCAAACTGTCATGTGGTTGATGTTTAGTCGATGTTATATTGAGAAAAAATTTGATCCAAATGAGTGACTCTGTATATATCGGTTGACTTTCCATTATGGCTACGTTAGCCTTTATATCGCAATATTCGTTTGATTAACAATTTTTTCAACTGATCACTAAATGCCTACAAGAGGATGACACTCAGGTTTTTACCGTGTTAGATATCAGGGTTCTTTCGTGAACAGCCTCAAAAGACTAGATGCCCCTTCGGCACGGAATTCATAGTCGAACAAAGAGATAGCAGCGTTTTTTAGTTTGCGATGAAAATAATTTCAATAAAATAAAACTTGAACATTCTTCTAAAATAAGAGGATTTTTTTTCTAATAAGAAACGAAAACATTTGGTCTGATCTTGTCTGCACTAAACTCTTAGATAGATCTGCTTGATAAATATGTGTAAAATGAGTTTCAGATCAGCATCTGCCATTGATTGCAAGTCTCGGAGATTCTTACTTATCGTAAATATGATTAAAGGTCGATCACGTTCGCATCTAACCTCAATACGTTCGTGGACACTAAAAATTTTAATGAACTGCAAAGATAGACAGCAAATTTTTTTCCAAATTGACATCTGAAGTATTTTGTGAGGATAATCAGAATATATATCATGACATGTATATATGTATAAAATCCATGACGTGATCGTGTCGTATCGCGTTTTTCAACTACAATTGGTTTTAAAATTTGAATGCCATAGCATTTACCTCATTTCGGTTGACACTGAAAATGAAAGCTGTAGCCGTCTGCGGTCATCAACTAATCCTGCTCAGTATGCACGTAAGTTTGAAATCGAAATTTGCCCATAGATGATTGTAACTGTCAATGTAATTACTGTCAACTGTTTCATCGGACCATTATCTCTTCTTGACATATGACAAAGATTTCCAACTCAGAATAATACAAGTTTCTTACGAGAGCATAGTTTGTAATAACGTTGTCGAGTTTTGCGCGTACGATATACACAGAAGACGTTTTTGCGTCGCATCGCAATCACACGATATGAAAAGTGGATTTATTTTGAAAATCCCAGTCGCAAAAATTGTGTTTGATGGGACCAGAGCGGCGTGTGGCCTGTCAAAGTCATGTGTCAAAAGTTCATATAATACTGAGAATACTTGGATAAAAATATTTCATTCAATAAAAATGTATACGAAAATTCCGATTTGATATTCATACATACATACGTAAATATATGGTAATATATGGCAGTTTTGTATTTGAATTCTTGCAATCGTGAGCATTCCAACAACAGATGACAAGCGAACGGACGGCGATTTATAAATAGACTTTCAATGATGGTTTAAGGAATCTTTATAAACAGCAAACCCTACTCATCATCAATTCAGAATAAGGGCGCTGAGTCATTACACTTAAGTGTAATAACATACCATAACGATTTTCATTACTAGACTAGGGCTTTGCGCTGCGAATTTGATGTTGAAGCACTTCTCGAAGAGCGTTAGGCATTAAACTATGATAAGCAAAATTTGAAAGTGTTTGTATTAAAATATTTTTATTGACCATCACTGTACACCTTTGTAAATTTACACTAAGACCAGTTTTTATTCATCAGCAATTTCATCAAATACAACTTTCGATCTGAAAGATTACTTCTCTCGGGCTTACTAAAGTACTATACCGGATAGACCATGTTTGCATGTTGGCCATCTTATGATGAAGGATAAATATTTGACGTTACGTTACGCTTGAAATACTAACATATATTAAAAATTTATAGGGATTTATGTTATTCTTTTTTTTCTTTAATCAATCATTCAGGAGATGTCTCCTATAGGAGTGAGCACGGTGTTGGTTTAGAAGGATTATAAGTAGAAAGAACGACTAGAATGACTTGTGACGCATATGCGCCTTCAACTGATGCCTTGAATCGATATACGCTTCTCTTTCTGCCTGATGTTTATCTGTATTGTTTCATCCAGTCTTCGTTCTTTTCGAGATATTTTGATGAAATCGTGTATACTGACGAATTGTGATGGCGGCTGAATGACAAGCAATTGTCATATGGTAGTGTAGAATATTTTATGGTTCACCTTACGTAACTATACTGACTTTTATTTATTTCTATGTTCCACGATCAGCTTTTGCTGCCACCTATTAAGTTATGTCGGAAAGGAATGACTATTTACGTACAAGCGATTCGATCACAAATTAATTTGCTTGAAAATGGCTTATTTTAAAAGACTACGTCCTGGACTCGATTGCGGGCTATTTTCATTGTCATTGAAAGAAGAAGATTAGAAATCTTCCTAGTAAGTCGGGCATCAGCATGAAGGCCGTATCAGTTAGCGTCTATCTATAAAACCCGATTGTCAACGTAAATCAACGTTTACCTTAACGTAAATAAAATTATTTTTCACTCTTTAAGGGGCCAGCAAAAAATAGTAAAAAATCACAATTCATACAATAAATGATTTTTTAAATTGAATTTTATTGTTTTTCTTTTTTTTTTTTTAACAAATAAATAATTAAATAAATAAATTTATAAATAACTGAAAATGAGAAATGGGGAGGGATAAGGGAAAATATTATATAAAAAGTATTAATTTTTTTTTTCAAAGTGAATACAATTAAATAATTTCGTTTTACACAATCATGCCTCTTCATAGTACAATTATTTGAATTTGTTGATGCCGTTTATTTGATTCTTTAATTAAATTTTTGGCTTTTTTTAAAGGTACAATGTTTATAATTTTTTTTACTGTAATTCAATCGATAACTATCAATAATTTGATTGCATGAGCACACACATGTGTTGCTTTATTTATAATTACGTTAACATTTGTGTTTAGTTTTGATTTTTCTTTTACTTTTCGTTTCCTTTAATTCATTTCTTAATTTTTACTGTAATTTATTTAATCGAAATTTTGTGCTGTGATGGTTCTTCCATAGTCATTTGCAGGAGCATACGCATACGACGATTATTTGAAAAATGCACGGAATCTTTCAATTCCCTTCGCTGTGGTATACAATACAAGTCAAATTGTCTTCACATAGTCGTGAGCCCTTATATGAGTCCAGCTTTGTATTTATTTTGGAGACTTGGTTAACTGTTTCAAAACTTACACTACGATGATGACGTATTAACATCTTTTCAAAATTGAGGAAAAAGAGAAATTAACAGCTTAATTTTTTAGATCGACTTTCTGCCCTTGAAATCTCTTCTTACAGGTTATATATCAAACACTTTTCCAGATCAGTTCGGATAGTATTAAAAGTGTCAGCGACTATAGGGCGAACGCACTCATTTCCATCATCACTTTTCTTTTGTTCAAAAGTC
This sequence comes from Glossina pallidipes, assembly GCA_000688715.1. Taxonomy (NCBI): domain Eukaryota; kingdom Metazoa; phylum Arthropoda; class Insecta; order Diptera; family Glossinidae; genus Glossina; species Glossina pallidipes. Next base: position 1,289,408 of record KK499773.1, on the reverse strand, counting down.
GTATCCCGATTGAATTGTTGAAAATTCAAAACATTACATGTTCAGATTTCATATACGCTACGAGAAAAACTTTCGCATCTATTTTTATTGAAGCACTTTTGAATGCCTTTTTCGTTAGGTTAATTTATAAAGTATATGGACTGTTCACATTTGCCATATGTCTTCGGTCCAACTTATCCATAATTATCCGTACCGTAGCTTTCTTTCTTTTTATTTTGTTAGTCCCTCTCGCTGCGATGAGCGAAGAAGTTGTGCGTTCTTGCGCGAATTGCAGCAAAGTTTGAGATATATGTCATGACTATTCGCCAAATTATCGTTATGTAACATTTTTATGAAATCTTCGATTGCAATATCGAGTCACAGTGTCATACATTTGGGTTTTAAAGGTTTCTACGTTCGGGTATACGTTTAAAATTAACTAATCGGCTGAGACTTGATAAGCACATCGTTTACAAGACACCTTATAGCCGACAAGAACGCGCTATTACAAGTCCTACAGCTTTAATGAAAGCGACTATGACGAATTTTATAAAATATTACCCATTTACAAAGAGTGTGTATTAGCAAAACCTTTTTCGCCATCTTCGTCAAACTATTTGATTGCGACTACTCTACATAAGTAAAATCGGTTCATGGGCCCTGACAATTTGCCTCTTTTTACATCTTAAAAATTTTAAGGCTTTCAGTTCGGCGCTTTAATATTGTTAGGTTAAGTTCGAAAATCAGCAAAACGTGTACATATGTGATTTTTAGTTCATACAACTGCCTATAAAGTATTGCCAAACCATACAATGTGTGTGCAAGATATGCTAGACGATCCTTACACTCTCGAAATTTCAAATCAATGAATCGTCCGATTGTATCTTGCAAGCAAATATCGTAGATAAGATTGTGAAGGATCAATTGGAGCCAAACCAGCTAAAGCCACTTGTGTTAATTGTGTATTCTTATCTATTCGCTTATCTGTTTATCATTACGTTCATCCATTTTTGGTTTTGGTTAGATTAGGTTATGTTCAAAAATGAACTGAAGAAGGTTAGGCTGTAATGGCGCGAAATCCTACTTGTATAAATAGATCGGAGCTTGCAAATATGTGATTTTCATTAGAATGAATACAATATTTCTGTCGTACAGTTTTGTAAGCTTTTTCTTCGTTTCGGACAACATCAATAGCAATATTTACGACTACGTCGATCAACATAGAACGAAGTTTTTGTTTCTTAAATTTGATTTTGATCAAATGCATTTCTTTTAGGATAAACTTAATGAGCAGATCAATCAAGCCATAGCACATTACGCTCAGCTGATCTCGCAATCGAGGCAATTGCATATTCATATTCATCTCTATCGTCCATGTTATTGACTCGCATACTGTGGCGCATGAGCTGTTCATCACCCGTAGAGATGTAACAGATGTACAATTTCCGGTAAACGGTGCATTGCAACTATTCAAAGATCCAAGCACATATTGTGCATACGCTATAGTGTGCTAGTTTGTACACTTACGTATCGCTTAAAGATAGAATTTGCAAATGAATTTGCGCACCAAACAGTATGTCTTACATTGTCTTTAAGAACACGGACCGAACTTAATTTTACTTCCAATATATAATTATTTTCCCTACAATATCAATATATATATAGTTGCTCCGTCATCGAAATCTTTCATATACCCAGAGAAAGTGTCAAGTAACTCGGCGTAAACATCAAGCTAAACATCCTAACTTACATGGTTTTGGCATCTCTCCTATCATGTCCAGAATGATCTTCAACATTTATACGAATCTCTTAGAAACAATTGTACAACTTGTAAAAGCTTGACGTCTTATTGACACGCGCCCACACACACACACACACACACACACACAAACACAAACACACACACACAAACACACACACACAAACACACACACACACACACACACACACACACACACACACACACACAGAACAAATTTAATTCACGGCTGGTACATTTCGTGCCACTTTATTCCAACAAAGTTTACCGCAAGTTGGCTATAAGTCTAGAGCCAACAAGCAAAGCATCTTGCATGTCTTTCGTTGCAAATACATTTGTAGGGGTAAGAGAATCAAATCAAGACTGAAGTTCGAACACTTGAATTCGTGCAGATCCAGAAAATGGAAAACTCGATGCATTTTTGAATAAAGACGCGTACGTATTGCTTGTGTATATGTTAACAAATGTTTGATTTCTTTTATTCGGAAAATTTTGTGCTAACATATATGTATATATATTTTTTTTTTGTTTATTTTTTTATTTATTTATTTTTTTTTATTTGGAAACATGGTGCAATGTTTTCAATATCTTGGAATTGTCTTTTGTATTATCTTGAAAACCATGAGCAATTATTTTTATAAAGAAAAAAATATTAAGAAAAATTTTTTAAAGCGTATTTCAATTATTATTATTTTAAAAGAAAAAAAAAAAAAAATTAGAGTAAAAAATTTGTAAATTTTTAAAAAATTTTTTTTATAACATTTTTTTAAAAATTTAAAAATATTTAATTTTATAAAAAAGAACAAAAGAATTTATCTCCTAAAATAATTGTTTATTGATTTTTTAATTTTGTTTATGTATCAATTTATACATTTGCTAATTAATTATTTAATAATTGCGATCTATATTAGGTTTTTGGTTTATATGATTTTTAACATTTTGTCTAAAGATTTACTTCATTATTAATTTATTTTAAATAGTCTTAATAGATAGATTATATAATCAAATTTAACATGTTTTCAATTTCTGTGAATTTTATTACATTTCATTTATTTATGCATTATTACGTACTATTTATTAATCGATTACACCTTTTTTTCTTTTTTCTCATTTTCTTATTAAATTAAATTTCTCATTTTATTTATTTTTTACCTTATTTAATAATTGCACTTCCCAATCGTTTTAGTCTTTAGTTAGATTTAGTTGAATGATACCCAGCCCTGTATGATGATACGGTTATAAACAATGAAATTGTAGTTTCTGTAACATTTGGAAATATTCGCTAGTGACCTCACCCATAAACTTTGAAAATTTCATTCGAACTTTTGCCATCTCAAAATTTGGGGCAAAAATGGCTCCCATTGGCCACCTAAAATGACTATATTTAATTAAAATTGTTTTCTCTTTTTTTATTTTTATTTTTAATTGTTTTTTTCTTTTTTTACTTTCACCGCTAAAGCATAGACGTCCAACTATTCCTGTTTTCTTTTTGTATTCATGTCCTTGAAACATCTGGATATCAGATATATATGTACACGCCCTACATTTTCACTTCGAACGTAAATATTTATTAAATTAAATTAAGGTTGCAAGCGCAACTTAAGTTAAACTAAAGTACACACTGTTAGCTTTTCCAAAAACAAATAATTCTTACCCTTAAAAACAATAGCAATTCCAAAAATCGCTCATTAGAAGTAGCGCTGGTTGGCTACGCTATGATAAACTGAAAATTTCAAATGCGAAATTCGATAATAGTCTTCTTCTCAATGGATTTTGATATGTTGTCTCGAGCTCGACAATTTATGATGAAAATAACGATCTTCACATACTCGAGAAAGCATAGTATTAAGACTCTCGATGACGACTACACTAAATCTTATAGATATTCTGAAACTCATAGGGATGAGATAGACCAGTAGATAAAGGAAATGTTTGAGCAGAATATAATTTGCCACAGCCCTTCCCTGATGTGGGTTGTGCTTGAAAAATTAAAAGCTTCTGGCAAGAAAGAATGGAGAATCGTGACCGACTATCGCAAGTTGAACGATACCACCATTACATACAAATACCCGATGCCCAATATGGATGACATATTGAACAAACTAGGGAAGTACCTCTGATAATTGGTTCTATTAAAACCCTCATTAAATTTAAAAAAATTGAGAACACTATTGAGTTGTTCATTATTCCTTCCTTATCACAATCGTTATATTTAGGATTTAATTTTTGAAAATCCTTCAATCTACCACCTGATTTTTGTCGCTTTTCAATTAGCGAAACAGATCTTAAAAAAAAGGAATCAAGACGCCAAATTTTGCAAATTGAATGCTGGCCAGAAAAACTCCTTACAGGATGTAATGAAGTTGTTTCCGTCGTTTGCAAAAGAAGGACTAGGAAAGACTAATTTTATTGACCATTCAATCGATGTTGGAACTTGCAGGCCAATCAAGCAACGTCACTATCCTGTTTCACCTGCGACCGAAAAAATTATGTATGAGAAGTTAGACCGAATGTTGGATCTTGGAGTTATTGAGTAATCGCTTAGTCCATGGAGATCGCCTGTAGTTCTAGTTCGTAAACCTGGCAAAAATCGTCTATGTCTTGATAGTCGAAAAGTCAATATGGTGACTATCAAAGATGCTTATCCTCTCCCTTTCATTGAAGGCATCTTAAGCACACTACCAAAAGCTGAGTTCATTACGGGTTTAGATCTAAAGGATGCTTTTTGGCAGATTCCTGTGGATGCTGAATCTAAGGAAAAAACCGCCTTCACAGTGCCAGGACGACTACTTTATCAATTTACGGTAATGTCTTTTGGACTATGCAACGCACCTCAAACTATGTCGAGACTAATGGATAAGGTTATCCCGAATGAGTTGAAAACAGACGTTTTCGTTTATCTCGATGATTTGTTGATAGTCTCGAACGAATTTGCTGATCATTTGGAGGTTTTGAAACTAGTTGCGAAGAGATTTAAGGAGGCTGAGGAGGATTAACAATAAATGTGGAAAAAAGTAAATTTTGTATGGAAGAAATCAAATATTTAGGCCACATAATTGGGAAAGGAGTAATAATAACTGATCCTGAAAAAATTTCTTCAATACGTGACTTTCCAATACCAAAAACCATAAGAGATGTAAGGCGATTTTTGGGAATGACTGGCTGGTATCGGAAGTTCATTGGAGATTATGCTAGTATCTCTGCACCGTTGTCTGATCTTACAGGAAATAAATGAAAGTTCTTTCGGACACCAGAAGCACAGAAAGCATTCGATGTGTTGAAAACTGCTCCTTTTCTTCACAGTCCTGATTTTTCTAAACCGTTCGCAAATTCATTGTGACGCGAGTAATACTGGGGTAGGCGGAGTGTTGGTACAAATGAATGAAGAAGTCGATGAGTTACCCATAGCCTTTATGTCGAAAAAGTTAAATAAGGATTAACGGAATTATACAGTTACTGAGCAGGAATGCTTAGCTGCCGTACTCCTTTTCCTACAGTTCCCCTTTTTCGATTGTTTTTTTCTGGGATTGGATTGTTTTTTTTTTTTTTTTTTTGTCAATCGAGACAATTCTGTTTTGGGTTGGTAGTGATTAGTCATTAAAATTGAAAAAAAAAAAAAGAAAAATTTTGACGTTTACAATTTTTGAATAAAAATCTTTTTAAATTGCGAATAGAAAATTTTTGCATAAAAAGACTTTAAAATTAATTCATATCAATTAATAATAAAAATAAAAAAAAATAGTGCGTAAGAAATACCTAATGAGACGGAGAAAATAAAGCCCGAAAAACGAAAAGAAGAAGCAGAACAATTTGGCGAAGTAAGTTTACTCATTATGCCGAGCTTCCACTTGCAACACATACAAATTATAAAAATTCTTTTTTTTTATTAAAAACACGAATGTACATTCGGCGAATTTTTAAATAGGTAAGTTAAATTATATTGTTAATTAAGTTAGTTATTTAGTATTCATTTTTAATTCACATTTTTTTTACATAAACATTAATTAGAGATTTTGTCATATACATATTTGCCATTAAAATTATTATACATATTGTTTATTTTAATTACTAAAATGTTTTCTAACTAATTTGCTTTGTTTGTTACTGGATGGCGAAGTAAGTTTACTCATTACACCACACTTTCACTTACAACACATACAAATTACAAAAATTCTGTAGGGCAAATTTCTCTTATGGACCCCCCAATTTCGGCGAAGTAGTCACATTTACTTAAGACCCTTTTAAGTATGCTACATTTCTTCGTCAATCTGCTATTATGAATCTATTCTTCTCCATAAAATATTAAAAATTAGACATTTTTATCATATAAAGATTCAGTTTATATGAAAGCGGATTCGAAAAATTGCCTCAGCCGATTTAAAGTTTTCACACCAATTTAGAATGCCGAAATACCATTACTTAGTGAAATTTGGTGAGAATTTTTGAGAACTGCATTTTTTTCCACATAGCGACTTTTCATAATAAGGCGTTAGACAGGGAGTAGTCGAAAAAGTGAATAGCATTCAATAGCATTGGGTCATAGCAAGTCAGCGTACTAAATTCCATCAAAATATCTCAATAACTGCGACCTGTAGGTTGAACATAATAATTCGTGGACCGACATCAAACGACAGACCGACAGATGTGCTTAGATCGATTCTGAAAGTGATTCGGTATCCATCGGCATAATGAAAGATCGGTATATCGTAAGTCCTTTGGAGTGTTACATACGTCGGCACAACCTTAATCTATTGTGTATCAGAAGTTATGTGGAGTATAACAAACACGGTTATATTTTATTATATAGGAAGACACAAATATAATTTATGCGCCTATAATAGCTACTTAAACCATGTCTTACAATTGTCTCAAAAGAAATTTAGTCATTAGAATAGTTATTATCTCGTAACTTTGAGTTGACAGGCTTCGTAAAGTTCTGTCCTTAAGTCAGCTTAATGTTTGTTAAGTTCGAAACTATAATTGTTTCGGGTAACAGATAATACCTATTGATTACTAGATTACAACATTTAAGCCGTTATATTTGCCGACATGGAATTTAAATTTTGGCTCATACATTGGGAAGTGCTGTTATTGTTTAAAGGAAATATTAACTACGTATAGGTATGTATGCATGCTTGTGTGCTGTATACATAATTCAACAATTAATGTTAACCTTCTTTTTAATAAAATTGTTATTTTCTCTTAACTATTAAATAGATTTTGTAGTTTCCTAAATATTTTTCTTTCTTGTTTTTTTATAAATTTAACCTAAAAAGTATATTCAAACTTTCAAGTTTATAAACTGTGGGAGAGAAAATCTAAATATGAATTATTATATTTTTTACTACTTAATATTACAAAAGAAGGAAAACGGATTTGTAAAAATCTTTAATAAAAAAAAAAAATAAATAAAATAAATAAAAAAAAAAAGAGAAAAAAGAAAACGGGTTTCTCTTATGGACTTAAACTAATGAAAGTCCAAAAATTTCTTTAGTAATTCCTTTTCATTTTAGTTAAAAAAAAAGCTCGTTAATATAATTTCCAAAAAAGACTAGAGAGCTTTTTCAACTACGCTAATATATAAAAAATGTCCTGTAATTTGTAAAAGAATTAAAATTTTTGGTAAATTCAAAAAAATGCTATCACATCACATGTACTGAATAACAAGAACAAAAGAGAAGAACTAAATGCTTTTCATTTATGGGTTTGATAGACACGATAAATTGCTTTAAGCTTTAAATAGTTGAGGAAATTCGTTTGCAATTTCTCGCACCAATTGTTGGTCAGCTGCACTAACTTCAGTATCCTCACAGAAGATACGTGTAAATATTTTCATAAAATCCTGCTTACGATGCTGATGCTCTTGATAGTTAGTATTACGCATAATGCGACGACACAATTCCAAGTAGCAGCGTCTTAGCTGATTTTTTCATTTATTTTTATTTCGAATTAAAAAAAATATATTATAAAATATAGTTACAAAAGACTTACCGGATTTCCGACACACAGATCAGATAATTGCCTGACCACAATATCGATCAGCACTTTATTATCAGTGGTATAAAATAGGCCGGCGGTCTCTTTAATACTAAATACATCAATAAACATTTTTAATACCGAATTCATAACATTTGTAGGATGTTTCAAAAGTTTGACAGGATCCTCTAGCAAAAGCAAAGAAAAAGCAAAAAAAAAAATTCAAGAAAGCTACGTTAAATAGTTTGATTTGAACCAACCTTCTCGATTTAATAGAAGTAATATTTTTTCGGTAAAAGCTTTCACCGTAGGTACTGTTTGCATAGCCTCAACTATAGGGTTTTGTACGGGATCCACGAATTGAAGATTAAAAGCTAATATCAATGTAATTACCAGATCAATGAAATTTTCCGGATTATTACTCTCGATCGTTTCCAATAAGAATTCAGCAAATTGTAGGCCCAAATAATCTGAAATAAATTAAAGTTTTCAATGACTGCAAAAAGAAAAGAGAAGAAAAAAAAAGGAAAAGAAAAAAAAAATTTCACAACAATTATGGATCACCTTGGTGATTGACTGGCATTGGTTGACCCAAGCAAAAAATAATGGTTAACATTTTAATTAATTCTTTTAATCGTTCCATTGTGGAAAATTGAACTTTCATATCTTCAACAATTTCCAGGGGTAAGACTGACGTTACTAAAATATCTACGATAATGGCATCCAAATGGCAGGCAGCAGTAAAAGCTTTCAAGAGTAAACGTTTTATAGGCCATCGAGTCTCCATTTGATAGTATTGCACTAAGTTGACCATAGCCTGATATTGGTCGCAAGACATTTCGTAGCAACAAATATTTTCATCGGCGTTGTTCTGCAAACATGAATGGATTAAATCAAAGTGAGGAAGATTTCTTTTATTTTTTTATTCATTTATACCAATATTTCTACCAGTTCTTCTAGAAATTGTAAAATATCATCTTCATCTTCATATACCATCCAGGAACGTTGCTGCGTATCGTTTTTACAGTCGGCCAATTGAGCGAATATGTATTGTAATCGTTTGGCATCGTGCGTTAGCCCTAACAGCTCTTTGGGTGTATCAACTTTATCAGTGACATGTATCGCAATTGCTTCTAAATAGGGATTTATGGCACCGTTATACAATTGCTCCATGCTGGTTAAAACGACACGGAGAGCTTCGCAGGAAATATCAAAACTCATGTTTGTATTACGTCTAATCGCATCAACAATTTGATAAACATCGGAAGATTCCACTTTTCTGTTAGGGCGAGCATAAGCTACATTAAGACCACCAGATTGCACTAAAGCGACTTTAACTTGCTGTTGCAGAGCGGCAGCGCTGTCTTCGCTATCCAATGCCTGACTATTCTCGGCACTGTTGGCGAAGTCACCTTTGCCGTTAACATCAGGATCGTCACTAACCACATCACTAGTCTCAGATTTTTCCAAAGTCTTATCATCTTTGCCCGACTCACCGTTCGTTTGTTGCTTAGCATAATCTTCATCAACAGCGGCAGCTTGTTCTTCTTCTTCCCCTCTAATATCTCTCGTTAGGCTATTGCTTCCTTTAAGGCTGCCATTCGATTTATTGTAAGAATGCGCGGCCGAAGAGGAATCTTTTAAACTCGGTTCCCGATAGGTTGTAACCACATCCTCGCTGGTGGTTGTCGTGGTAGTGGAAGGCTCTGAGGTAACACTATTATCTTGGGCGATATCGTTCAGTTTAGTTTGAGCTTGGGGAGGTTGTGATTGCTGCTGTTGTGATTGTTGTTGTTGCTGCTGTTGTTGCTGTTGTTGTTGTTGCTGTTGCTGCTGCTGTTGTTGTTGTTGACTGTGTTGAGTCTGCACCTGCATTGAACCCATGCTAGGCGATTCCTGCACCAAATGTGGTGTAGTCGTACACATGGATGGACTTGATACTGACTTTTTACTGCTATCTAATCGCTTAATGTGTGGTGGACTATGCGGTCTATGCTCCTGCTGATGAGGAGCACTATGTTTGTCTCCTAAACTTTGTGAAAATGATAACGATGAGTCAGCGTCACGTTCGGTATTGTCCTGGAAGAAGTGTATCAATAGACGATAATGTAAGTTATAGAGAGAACATAAACATTTAAAAAGGAAGCCCACATACCAAATACATTCGTTCCATGGAGTTTTTCTTTTCCCTAAGACGTTCCAATAGCTCCTCCTTTGGCATAATACCATTTATTTCCGTTTCTTTCGATTTTTCCAAGGATTCAATGGAAGAATTCAAAAAACTTATCAGAAAATCTGGTTCGACCTAAAAGCCAAACATAAAATTTTATTTCATTTCCTTGTCACAGAACAATCATGCAGGAAGAAAGAAAAATTCGCTTAGAAGCCCGGCGAGCACTCATCGGTTTGTAAATGGCTCTCCCACAAAAGAATTTACATATTCTTGGATCTTGTATTGCATATTTGTGGTCCTTTGTGGGCCATCTGACACCCAACCGGTCTCTTCAAGAAATCTATTTTCTCTTCATCTCCCATTCACTAGCACACAGATTGCTACCTACTTCATCTTTTTTTTTCATTACATAAATCTTACTTGTTTTATAAGCTGAGTCTTAGCTATTACCTAACGAAAAAAGGATAACGAAGGAACAATGGAAACAGTTTTCTAATTACGCCGTTATTTCTCCACCAACCAATTTTTATCTCATGCAAAGTCAATAAGCGAACTTCAAACAAAGTCCGTCCTCTCTGTGTATAGTATCAGTAAATATGTCAGTAACTAACAAGTAAAAACATTATATTTGGACAAGGCCGACCTTTAAATATCCTACACCACATTGTCGAACACAGTTCCTATTTTTGTATAAAATTACTATTGTTAAAGCTTACACTTTTTGTGCTCTGCAAAGAATCAATTTTCGTAAAAATCCTTATTAAGGTAGGACCGAAAAAATAGGCCGAGATGGTCCAAATTTGGTACAGTTATTTTTTCTTTGTTAAATTACTATTATGATATAATTTTCATCATGACGCATCGAAAATTACAGCTTTTTGAGAGGGGGTTCAGGGGGGATTGTCCCAACCGTTTCAAAGTTTTCATACCAATTCAGAATGCCCAAACTTAGCCACTTTCGCTAAGAAATTTTGAAAATTACAATTTTTATCCAAATAACGACGTTTCAGAATAGGGCGTTATATGGGAAGTAGTCGAAAAAGTGGACGGATCCGAACTATTTTCAATACCGTTCGTCCGTGGCCGAAAGCACGTCACTGTACCAAATTTTATATGTATATCTCAAAAATTGCGACCTGTAGCTTAAAGACAAGTTTACATATATAGACATAAGACGGACAGACAGGCTTGGATTAATTCAGATTATGATTTCGAATCGATCGGTATAATAAAAGGTGGGGGTATTATAAGCTATTCTGCGTGTCACATGCGACCGCACTAACTTAGTATAGCCTTTATCACAAATGGTGGGAGGAAGGAAAAGAACGAAGTGTTCATACTCTATAGTATTGGGTGGCCGTGGTTGATTTTTTCTATTTTTGGAATTTTGGATTTTCTATAAATGGAAATTTATATGTTATATGTGTTGTACCTTATGAGTAGCAAGCAAAGAGCACGGAGAGCAAAGGTGTTCGCAATTTTCGTTATATAGACGTATGGACGTTGTAAACGTGTTAACGACGATATAGTTTACAAATTTGTAAACTATATCATCATTTCTCCGAACGGGAGAATGTTTACCAAACTACTACTACACAGTTGCGCAGACGGACAAATGGACAGATGTATGGACGGACATGTTTGGATGAATTCCGAATTTAAAACTGGCGAAAAATTTATATACTTTACGAAGTTTTTGAACGTTGCTTCTGCGCGTTAGAAAAGTTTTGGAAAAAAATTTAGAAATTTATGACACGCTTTAAAATTAAATAGGCGTGGCTGATTTATTGCCCTTTTTCTTCTTCATTTACCAGCCTGGGTGCAAGCGCTTCCAATGTTTCTGCCAAATTTAAAATAAAGTTGATAGCTTCCTTTTTGCGGCCAGGGGAATGTTAGCAACAGACATTACACAGACGGACATGCTTAAATTGACTCAGAATTTGATACTTCAGGCGGTCTTTCAAGTTTTCTTCAGGGCATCGCAAACGTTTGTGTACACATTTTCATTATTATCTTTTAAGGAGATTGAGTTCTTGTTGCTACATCCTTCGAAGCATGAACTTCCCTCTGTTGGCAGACATGTAGTTGCGTAGCGTAAATGCAGGTTGAATGCCAAGTGCTTATGCAGAGATCCAACGGTTATGCCTTCAAGAATTGGTTCGACACAAAAATCGATAATAGCTTCACTTGTTTTTTACAATTATGTTTTTATTATTTCAATAGACACACGATTCGATGTTCTTCTAGGACATACTAGCCATTATCTTTTCGATACTCATTGTCCGTCACCGTCAAGCTGCAGTAAATAATAAAAGGACATCTCATCGGCAATTAAGAGATTGTCCAGGCCTACTCCCCTAGTACTGATCATAAACTCCTTTCTTTGTTTCCTCGTCGGCCGGCAAGTCGAACACCAACTTTGCCGGAGAAGCTCTTGTTTAATTTGAATATTTCTTTCCCTTTTTTTTTTGTTAGGAGCAGTACCAAGGCACTTGCCAATCAACCTATTTTTTTGTAAGAAGAATGGTGAAGAAGTATCTAATATGACAAAGACAAAGAGAAAGAGTCAGTGGAAATTCGATAAAGTCGAGAAAGGGTAGGAAGACCAATTGGCATCTAACATGATAAAAAAAAATTCACATAAACTTTAACAGAACTCTTTCTAGGTCTGTTTTTCCTTTTTTTTTTTTTAGTATGACCGTCAAGCAGAGGATGCCTATACATATATTGTGGTAAAGATCAAACATAGATGAAAGCCTAAGAGGTATTGTATACGCCACAATCGATGTTCATTACGCCTTGACCGATCGAGCATTTTCACTACAAATTCGAGTACGCGCTAATCGTAATTAAAGTATAATACTTGGGTATGCCGACTTGATAGGTCGCACTTCTTATTTAGCCTTGACCGATCGAGTACACACCAATCGAAATTAAAATATGGTACCTGGGTATACCGACTTGATAGGTCGCACTTCTTATTTCCTAAGCAATGCGGTGGCCTAACTGTGGTCTGTTAAATAGTTAACACGGATTTATATAAACAAGCGCTAGACTACGATTGGATGTGGGAAGTTTCTGCAGTGTACATGAAATCACAAAGGCATTCACACACATTTTTTTTTTATATAAATTTCTGCGGCATATGCTAAAATAAATGATATTTTCCAGCTTGGCCGCAAAAAAGGGCCACTATCCGTAACATATGCGTTTTTGAACATTTATTAAAAGGATTGCCCGAAGGAAACATTCGTATTTTCAGATGGATTGACGTATTGTTATATTTACGAATGCACCTTAAGTGCATTCTAATTTAAACGGACCAGGCATCCAAATGCAATCGTAGTCTGAACATTTTATACACAGGACCTTGTTAAGTATTTAGTAGACTTATAGTAGGAGCCTCACAAAACTCTATCCAGATAGTTGGATCGTTATTAGTAGTGCATTATAAGCTATCTCCTCCAACCTAATGAAACTATCACTATAAAATTGTAACAGCGGATGTAATTAGTCCGATCGGTAAAGGCAGAACGATCTCAAAATATGCCCATTCAGATGATAAGGAGGTTTTTGATTATGCCAGGACCCGATCGCACGTTGCAAATGTCACGGGCGGTGAACTACGATGCACCATCTCATCCGCTCTATTCACGAAAGTTCTGCCAGTGGCGGTAGACGAACTATAGGCTGTTTGGGAAACGATTTTATTCCGCTTACGAAATAATCCAATCAAAAACGAGTTTAGGCTTTGGCACGATATTCATATGCTGCCGTCAGAAATTCAGAAGAAAGAAAAACCCGTGTTCTCTTTAAAAAAACGCTTCAAGGTTTATTTAAACCGCAATAAACTAAAGTACATATCGACATATATGTAAATATATATATATATATATATATATGTATATATATATATATATGTATAATTTATACGAAGTTGTATATGCTAGTAATTCAATACAGAGAATAATAGCTGCAGTGGTAAGAACACAAGTAGTAGTAGTATGTAATAATAAACATGTAAAAAACATCATTTACATAGGTAGACGGTAGTTGTTCACCGTATTATAAAGCACAAGAATATTTTCGTTTCAAAATATTCGAATGATGTGAAGGAACACGAATATAGGGAATATTTTAAAAAGCTAATGATAGACGGCGATATACGCCCGCACATGATAGGTGTTTGCGAAAATTTTGATCAGCGACTTGTACACGTACAAATGATAAAGTAATGCAAAGTAAGTACATAACGGTTAAATTTGATGAAACTTTCATCTTTCTCTACACAAAGTAACGATTTTTCCATTTACTATTATTGGTTGTACGCCGACGCTGATCACATTACTTGTGTTGTTTATTTGAAGAAATCTGCTGCCAAAGACCACCAAAGACGTTCAGAGGCTTATGGTAATGATGCTCCCTCGCATACCAATTGTCGGTTTTGGATTCAACCGTTTAAAAGTAGCGACACGAATGGACTGAAAATGCCATTATTTGGCGACTTGTTGCAAGACTTGTCCACGGTACACTGTTGCAGCTCGATTGGGAAGTTCTGTTACACCCAGCAGTGTACTCATCAGAAATGGCGCCTTTTGATTACTACTTATTCAGAGCGGTGGAGCATGGCTGGCCTGGCATGCAAATTCTCAAAGTTGAAGAAGTCCGAAAATGGGCCGGTAGATGGAACCAATACAAGTTCCTCCGACATGATATCGCCTTATTGACAAAAATATTGTAAAATGTTGTGGAAAATGATGGAAACTAATTTTGGTTAATATGTTTTGTACCAATTTTCCACAATTAATGCCTTTTTCAAATGAAAAAGTGATCAAAACTTTTGCAACCACCTAATGGTATCTTCGCTTGAAATATTTACAATGGAAACACTTTGCGGCAAGAGATTTAGCGTTTAGTCGAGTACTCCATCGTAGTAGTAGCATATGGCTGTAATTCGTGACATATATATGTACGCATAACGTACGTTACATATGTACTGCGAGAAGTTTTTGTTTACATTTACTGGAGCGTAATACGCGGAGATCCTGAACTCACAAGAAGATGAGAGAGAATATAAAGTCAGAGAAAGAGAGAAATGTTTCCATGCAAATGTGGAATGTGGACAAAGGCTTGTAACCGCTATATTTTTTATAAATGTTTTCTATTTTAACTCGATCGCATACGTATACGTTCTCTAATGAAACGTTCTTATCGATAACTCCATTCCTTTGTCGAAATATAAAATTTTTCTGCTCTGTTGGGAGATTGAACAGAAATCGTTTACGAAGATTATATTGTACCAGTGATTAAATGGAGAAAATAGATAAACACCAGGCATTTAAGGCTACATCTACTCAGAGTCTTAAACCAATCCAAAATTGCTTAAAGGGATCTCCGATGAGTATTCCGATATATTACAAAGATTAGAATAAATTTCATGATTTTTAATATATCCATGGAAAACCAATAACTTTGTTCTACCTCTGTGTACATAAACAAAACCGTAGGAAATAGTGCTGCTGAGCGGCAAGACTAGGTTTGGGAAAATGTGTCAACAAAGCAAAGACCATCAACCAGATCGAATAGCAGGTAAATCGGGAAATGTGTGGTTTTTGGATGACTTCTTAATGTATGCATGAAAATTTTACCCATAAGTGAGTTCTCTGCGGTTACTAAAACGGATTGGAATTGAAACGAGTGCACACATCCAAGTAACGCATTCTAAAAAGAGACGATGCGATGCATAGGAGCTAACAAATATCAAATATTAGGTCATGTAAAAAGTCTCCGCGCTTTTTTCCGCGGAATGGTGTTAATGCCTACATATCGGGCAATACTCACCTGATTGGCTCAAGCGAACATGTGCTTAAAAGGTGTCACTTCAACTTACTTTTTTTTTGTTCAAATAGTTCTCTAATTCTTTGCTCGTGTAATAAGTTATACGGACTTGAGAATGAGCGAAATACCTGAAGAAATGAAAAAAGTAAACGCGCTGCAAAAACATGGCGCAAAATTTGTGAAGTGTACGGCAAAAGTGCTGAACGGAGAGCCCAGATGTTGTTTGCTCGATTCCGTTCCGGAAACTTCAATGTCAACGATGCACCCCGCTCTGGCCGAAAAGTCGATGAAATTTTGCAGCTGATAAAGCAAAGCGGGACACGCAAAGCAATTAGGAATAACGGAGGCATTAAACGTCAACCATCTGACAGTTTGGAATCCTTTGAATAGAGCAGACTACCAAAAGAAGACTTTTTACATAACCTAATAAATAGATTTGCCTAACCTAATATTATTTGCCCAAACCAATACCAAAACAAATACAAAAAAATTTTCAAGAAAATTTTTAAATAATTTATAAATTTTATGCACATAAAATTTTAAATGAAATATTCTTAGAAATCACTAATGAATTTATTTCGCTTGTAGAGCAAAACAGCAATAAAATCTCATATGTTTATTTCATATATTTACATACATTTATATTCCTTAACTCGAGGCGTCACAATAATCTAAGAGGGTAAGAGACTTTAAGCCTTTAGCATAAATAACAACCTACTTATGCCCTTGACTACCACCACTGTCACAAGCAGACGCATAAGCATACCGGCATAATATGATTTCCTTAAATTAAAAACAACACTTGTCTTCAACATAAAAGTCTCATAATAGTTACAAGCATGGAGCTGCCTTTGCTTTCTTCGGTGCGACAAATGCACTCTCATTATAAAAGAAATGCTGTTGCTGTTGTTATTGTTATTGTAATGTGTTTTACAAGCCATACAGACACACACTATAACGCAATGAGTAATTACTACCTACAATATCCCTATTGACTGTAATTTCATTTCATTTTTATTATTATTATTTTTTTTCTTCTTCTTCTTTTTGTTTTATTTTATTAAATTTTTGTTCTCCAACATAATAATTAAAATTAAATCAGTTACAGTAACCAACATCCGCAGTATGACTATTGTCAACATGAAGGACATAATTATGTTATTGTAATACATAATCCATTTACTCGCTGATAATTATCATTGAATCGATATTTTAAAGAGCAAAATCCTTTTGATATAATTTCCACAAAAAGATTATAGAAGACGACGAATAAGCCAACACAATATTTACGCAACATTAACCACATGAACAAAATCTTAAGTAGACCACGACATCTATGTTGATGGCGATGCCGATAACATACACACAATATCTAACAAGGCATTGACGAGAAAATTATTTACAACCAATACTGAACTGAAAGACTTTTTTTTTCTTTCCTTAAGAAAGCAAACAAAAAAAAACAGTATAAACTATTAGATGTGTTTGGAGACCATGATAATGGAAAAAGTAAGTGAAAAAAGTTCACCATCTCACGACTTGTTTGGCCAAAAAGTCCAATTTCGTGATAGAAATTAATCCGTAAGACTTAACTGCATCAAATTTAGATCAAGTAGACCCATCACCGAGGGATGAGACGTCGGTCCATTTTCATTTTGTCAAAACTTTTGCAACGCCCAGAAGGAAGTTTCCGATACCACACAAAGGTATATATTTTCTTTTAGGCATGTCCGTCTGTCCATCTGATCGTCTGCCCAACAGTGTAGTATCTGCCGCAAACATTCCCCCATTAACGAAAATAAAGATATCGCTTAAAAGTTTGCAAAAGAATTTGAAAGACACTTGAACTTTTCCAAGGACACGCCTATGCGACGTCCACGCGCCTATGCCACAAAAACTTGTATTCTGAAAATAGAAGAAAATCAGCCGCGCCTACTCCATATTATAGGACATGAAAATGTAGTTCCTTTTTTTTCAGATAATGGTGATGGGTATAAAAGATTCGCTCACGACCGAATATAATTTTCTTACACGTTCATACATAATGGTGTTCATAAAAGAGAAACTCTTATATGCCAAAGGTCATAGTTATATTCCATAATGAAAACCAGTCCATAATAATAACATGATATAGAAATTAATTGGGCCAAATTTGAAGTCAATTCCCCTAAGACTTCTCACGAAAACAGTAAGCCTTTTCACATAGACGCCATTACATATAAACATACATGACAAAATGTGATTTGTGGCTTTTTATGAGGAAATTAGATGACGAATAATGACATCCTTAGAAAGAAAATCGGATTTGGTAAATTTGGGCCGCGTCATTTCACGTTCATATTCCTGCATAATCCTTCGATCAATAGGGAATTTCATGAAGAGTGAACAAGGTGTTAGTGTTTAGTGTGTGTTCTCGCGACAATTAATAAACAGCTGTACTGAGCGAAGTGGTGTAGGATATTTAATGGCCGGCCTTGCCCGACTGCAATGTTTTTATTTATTTATATTTTCTTTAGCTTTACGTCTTTGTATAGTTGAACAAAAAAAAAAATAAATTCTTTATATTTAACTTATTTTTGATGATGTTCTCACATTCAGCGCATTATAGTTTACTTTCCCTTCCTTTTGGTTTAATCGTTATATATTTTTTTACAAATCTACTGACGAATTTCTATATAAAGCTTGAGAGTTGAATTGTTTATCTTCTGCTTGAATTTTTCATAAATTTTCTTTCCCTCTTCAACTTATTGCCTATCGATTTTGATTTGTTTATAATTTTTTTTAATTTTTTCCCTTTTTATTCTAAATAAATAAATACTTTTAATAGCAAACAAAGAAGTTTAGTTGCGAATGCGTTCATTCTTGGCGATGCTATGACACTCATCCCGATGAGAAAATGCTTCATCAGCTTTAGAAAACGGAAATGGGTGAGTACATAGAGATATTTAAATTAACCGAAAATTGAAGAAGAGAAAAACTATAAATATGATTTGAGCTATATTTATATATATATATATATATATGTGTGTGTGTGCGTATTCAACAATTTCGTATATTTTCCAAACAAAATTGACTTCCGTGTAAACTAAACTAAAACGATAGCATTTATAATATAACTCATAGAATATCGCTTCGAAAATTTTTTATTGTTATAATAAGCGACAAATTCACCCCACTGTCGAATACAAGACCGCTGGTATCTAAAATGCTCAAAAAATGACTTTTCAAGAGCAAACAACGAGAAATCTATTTCCAGTTTATGACGTATCTTTGATATCAATGATGACTAGCTTTTCGGAACTGTAACACAAAACGACAAAATCCTCCGTAGCGGAAACTTTTGGCTTGTACGGACAAAAAGACTATTTACAAAATAATATGAATACCTAATGGGCCAGAATTTATTTATTCGTAAATAATCTAAACAATTTCGAACGGAATGTTGTCCCATTCTCTTCTATCGACACAACCACGAATTGCTTCAATGATATTGAAGATGCAAATGTGCTCCTCACACTCTACTCTAAAACTCCTTATAACGATTCAATAGTGTTGACGTCTGGTAATTGTGCCGGCCAGAGAAGGTCTTTGTTGATGTTGTGATGCCCCACAAACGAACAATGAACCCTTTTGGCTGTGCCTATGGACGTATTATCGACTTGGATTGCGGTAATGTTTGGCAGCAGTGTGCTGACAACCTCCCCGCCCAACCCGCCTTTAAATTTATAATAACCGCCCGATACTGTTTTGAACGCCATTTGCAAAAAAACATCTTATTAACGGTATTCGTGAATTGCACGATCGCTGGAGCAACTATACCGGCTACTATAATGACTTAATAGCCATTTCAATCAAATGGTCATATCGCTGCGTTCGTAGAGTTGCCATATAGTCAGGTAAATAAGAGTTGTGTATACTAAGTAATTATACGCGGGTTCAAATCTCAGTGCGATTTAAGCACATTTCACCATAGCCGTAGTGTAGCTTAATCGGTAAAGGCGGCATAAGACTTACCGATTGGCCACACATCCGCTAAGCTGTAACTATTCCGCATCGTTTTGTCTCTTTCCCCGCTTCCTTCTGATAATCATCGTGTTACACTTATAGAGGACATCGCTTGAGTGATTGAACGGACCTCACCCATTTTTATACTTGAACTACTATTAACTTAATGTACATATACTAAGACTAAGCGTTCGAACAAAAGCAGACAAGCAGACTTGACTAAATTGACTGCGGATTTCACGCTGCTTAGTTCAAACTTTGCGGATACACTGATTATTATTTCCGAGTGTTTCAATAGGGACTACCAAGCCTTTTTGGATAGTGAGAGCAGTCGCGACGAAACTTTGCAACGTCAATTTTGTTATACAACTCCACTGTTACGTCATGAAAACCAGAAACAAAAAAAATTTCCCTGACTCTCTTTTGACTGAGAAATAGGAAGGAATGTTTATTCTTTTTGAACCGAATTTTTTTTTTTTTTTTCTATATGCAACCCATGTTGAAACCAGAAAACTCTTCAACATCAATAGATTACTTTTTCCTCAATTACCGCTTTCTGCTAAAAAAAAAAAAAAAATGCAATTAATATACGATAGTGAAAATAACATTTTTAAACTCTTTCTGAGATACGCCTTCGATTTCAGAATTCATCGTGAAGGAAAAACGTAACAGGCAAACTGAAGACGTCTTAGTCGCGATTTCAACAGGCAAGTAGATAGAAAAACAACAGAATACAATGCCACTATTCACAATTAACCAAGAAATTGGGTATTTTATGTGTGTGTGCCATTACATATAGATATTATTGTTATTATCTCAATAAATGCAATTATTGATATTTAGAAGAATTGTAAGAAGTTGAAGGCTTAACATAACTTAACGTCAAACTCACTCGACCTTAAATTGTCCCCATTTCGTGCGACACACTATCGCGACTTGTCGTTCTTCAATCGCAATGCCCGCCTTTGGAACAAAGTATCAACAGCGGTCTTGCTCACCAAGACCAATGCTTCCACTTTTAAATCGAATTTACACAAATACTATTTACTTTCTTCCGTCCCTCTAACCACCCATAACCCGTCCTAACCATCATATTACTTACGAGAATGGGGAACATCCAACCACTGATCATGTAAATGAAGAAGAAAAAA
This sequence comes from Glossina pallidipes, assembly GCA_000688715.1. Taxonomy (NCBI): domain Eukaryota; kingdom Metazoa; phylum Arthropoda; class Insecta; order Diptera; family Glossinidae; genus Glossina; species Glossina pallidipes. The sequence goes on along the minus strand of KK499773.1, from coordinate 1,268,527 downwards.
AAATTAACAAGAATATGATACACATTTGCCGTTATATTATCGCTAGGTATCATAGATAAATAAAGCAATCTCAATAGGCACCCAATCGAGTTTAAATCACACGCACCTATGAACCATATTTATTTAGAAATGGGAAAACCAAAGTTACGTCCAAAATACGTTATTCGTGCACTACAAACCAGCTAATCTTAAACATCCCTTTGATGATTCTTTGCTCAAACGCCACCAGTTTTTACGGGCGCACAATATATATATATATATATATATATATATATAGAGACATCCATCCACTTGATAAGATCCAATTCGGCGATGTAACCACTTATTGCATATTTCACTTACGTACAAAATCGAGATAAAAGTAAACAAGTAAAAAGGTTATGTGCGTCAAGGCCGTATCTCACATATCCAGCACTTTTCGCATTCTACTCTCCAAATCCTTTTATTTGATACCCATATCGCTGGTATTATTAAGAAAAACTTAATTACGGTGTCTATTATGTTCATTATATTCATTTTTAGACAGATAATATATCTTCACTTGGGGATTGTGCAAATAGTTTTAAAGGGTGCGTCTTGTTTACCTTATGATAAATAAGCATAAAACTTCAAGAATGTGAAACAAATACAATTTAATTACTCGTAACTTTGTGGGGGCATAACCGTGAATTGATTCCATTTTTGCAACTAGAAAGTAGAGTGTTTCGCAACATAAATGTAGAAAATTTCAGCCTTCCAACTTTAATAATTTCCGAGTAACGAGCAAAAATTCAAAAATTTTTGTTAAAGAAAGTTGGGTTGCGTTCAGTTTACGCTCCACTGCGCGCTTCTGCTCCCACCGATTTGGCCCATTTTCAATACTAACCTACGTGCAGAAACTTCCAATGTTTCTACTAAATTTGAAGTCAATATCTGCATTTTTGCGACCAGGACAGTGCCAATAACACACACCACACAAACGGACGGACATGGCTAAACTCAATTTAAAATTTCACGCTGATCAAGAATATATATATTTTATAGGGTCTCTGAAGTTTCCTTTTGGGTGTTACATATATTATGGAAAAAAACAAAATGTGTATCACCATCTTACAGTGGTGGGTATAAAAATAAAAAAAAAAAAAGCTGAATTTAACATGAACATTAAAAAAGAAAATCAAAGTTAAAAATAAGATGAAACTAAAGTCAACTTTAAAAATTAATACTAAGCCAAGATAAAGAGAGAGATAGCAAATCAGAACAAGTTAGTGAGTAGCAGGGAAAGATGGGCAAAATGAATGGTTGAAGCAGTAAATAGCCAAGTCAAACAAAAAAAATAGGGAAAAAAGAACAAGCATTAAACCTAGCCGAAGGATAATGCCTATGAAGCAATGAGCAAGCAAATCAATTCCGTCGTTTAGTTACTTGATTAGGAAGATCAAGTTCGCAATAAGCAGCAACAGTGGTGAGTGACGACTTGTATCTTACCCAAGAAAGACAAAAAGAGCTGTATGCGGACAGGCTCAATAGGACTCCGGCAGGGCAGACATAAAGCTATCGAAGCATACTCAAAAATCGTTCTAAGGACACTAATGAATGGTTTCTTAATAACATTAGGTCATCTCCGGGGATGGTGTTGATGCCTACATATCGGGCAGAACTCACCTGAAAAGATGACATTTCAGCTTACATTTTTTATGAAGATAGTTCTCTAACTCTTTGCCGGTGTAAAAAGTTATATTGATTTGAAAATGAGTGAAATATCGGAAGAAATACGCTATGTGATGCTTTTTTACTATAAAAGAGGTAACGCTGCAAAAACATGGCGAAAAGTTTGTGAAGTGTATGGTGAGAGTGCTATGAATCAACGAAGGACCCAGATTGTGGTTTGCTCGATTTCGATTCGAAAATTTCAATATCAAAGATGGACCTCACAGTCACGGAAAAAGCCGATGAAATTTTGCAGCTGGTGGAGAAAGACCGGCACCCAAGCTGTTAGGAAATAGCGGAGGCACTAAACATCAACCACGTGACAATTTGGTATCAAGGCTACAAAAAGAAGCTCGAAACCGCGGAGACTTTCGCGACTATGACCGAATTCATTGGTCAACAAATTCCATCGACCAGCGTTTCACAAATCAAAGAAGTTTTGACACCGTGATCAATGTATAGGTGCCACAACCTAAACGATAAAATCGGTGTGGCCACTTCAGCTGGTCCGCACGTGCTTTGAAATCCAATATACTACCTCCAAGATTTCTTTAAAGTCTCGTAATGTTTGTCTCTATGATGTGCTGATTAATTTCCAAAATTTGTTCGCTGAGAACTGGGAGGAAGTTGGACATGACACATCTATCTCTGAGCGCGTCAGTTTTGCTCCCAATCTTTCATTACGTTATTTTTTATTTTTTCGTTTGCTTTATATGTTAGTTGATAATCACATATATCCAGGTACCACTAGTTAGGCATAGTGTACCTTATACTTCGGAGATGTGTAAGATGTGTTGCGCATGTCATGCGAATACATAATGGAGACATCGATCATGGAATACATATATTCTCGAATATGGAAAGACTCGGTGTCAATTCAAATATGTCCGCCTATCTTCTCATCTGCTGTCTCTCAACTGTTGTTCACGATCGCAACAATTGCGATAGAAACGTGGAAAATTGGCATATAACAGTTTAGTTATTAATCAAAAGTCACCTTTGGATATGGTGGGCGTTCCACTCGTAAGGACGGGAACGGGAACATCAAGCGAATAAAGGATATCGAACGTTTTGATCTACGCTGAATGTGCAGTCATTGGTTTTCTTATAAGACTTTTTCGATAAATCAAATAGAAAATTATTTATAAGTCATTTGGGGCAAACACAATTATGAGAAAACAGTCCCGATAGTGTAAGTACGTTTCCCAAATAGAAAAGAATCCACTTTCTTCGCCAAGTTCTTGGAAAACCACAGCGCGTGCCAAGGCTCATATATAGCGCTACTGTAAATTTTTCACGAAAGAAATTTTTTTGTTTTATTGCCTTAAAAAGATGCTTAAGACCGCCCGAAAATCACGGAGAACTTCGGGTCGAGTTCCTACGTGAAATTAATCCACGTCTTAACTGTTGATTTCCAGCTTTTCTAATACGCTAACAGATGTCTTCAGAAAGACCGCTGAATATATATGAAGCTGAGAGCAATTTGAAAACTTTCAACGCTTCTCCTAAGAAATTAGAAGTTCGGAAGGGCACTTTTGGAGTTGACGACGAATTCAGCTATTGAATTTTACATGCGGTCTTGCTATCTTCTCTGTCAATAATAAGTAATGAGAGAAATAAGAGGTTATTGTCCCCATATGGTAACAATATAACGACATAGATATGATATTTAGATACGACATGGACTTGGAAAACATAATTTAAGGAACCAAAATAAACTAATTTCTAAATCGGAAAATTCAGAATAAGATGTCTTTTCAATTTTCTTATTTCATTGATTTCATTCAGAAGAGATATTGCCCTGGGATTCAGTGCGACAAGATATTTTGAGAAAGTGTATTGAATTTAATTTTTGATGAATGGAAGATGAAGATCAAGATCATCATAAATAGTTTTGTTTTGTTACTAACCAACCATGGGGCATTGACAATAAGATGGACAGACTTAAATTGATATTTATGGAATATTTCAATATTAGAGGTACTGGTTGGCCCCCACCATAGATCCAAATAGGTTGGAAAATACTCTTGCATACTCTTTGATCAGACATTTATTTTGCCTCCAATGAATTATGTCAATTTATTTTGTTGATTGTGAGGTGTTCAATCTTTTTGCTATACCTCTTGCTGGTTGACGTGCATTTTGCTCCAATATTGTCTATAAAAGATTGACGTCAAAGTCGAAAGGTGTTCCGTCCTCGGTTCACCTTTTAAGATCGTATCTCCAGAACGGAATTTTACAAACCAATTTCTAACTACCCGATCAGTTATCAGGCTTGCAACGTATACGCTGCATATTTTTTCAGCTGTTCAGCTTTAGCGTTATTGCTTTGTTTAAATTCCCAAAGCATTACATGTCGAATATGCACTTCTTCACTCTCCATTTCGGAGATTAAGAAAAACCTTTCAACCTAACATGCACCACATAAAATAATGGACAGCAGACTAACTGAAAATAAAAACTCTATTGTTTCGGTGATTTGTATTGGGTAAGTACGAACAATAGATTCTACCTAGCTGCAATGGAAGTTACTTATGACTCGATCTTATACAGTGCCGCAAAGTCTCTTCAATTAAACATATCTCGTAAGAATGGCATCGATCTCTTGTCATTTTATAACATTTCTACAAAATAATTTCCTTTAATACTTCGAATGTATCCTTAGTAATACTATTCTATCTATCTTTGCTTCCATCCAAACAACAATTTGTTAAATAAACCGATTTTTTTTAGGTTGTTGCAGTAACAACAGCGCTCTCTTTGAATTGAAATTTCTTTTTGCTCTCAGTTTGAAAATCAGAAAAATAAATTACAATTTCGTTGCTGTTCTCATCAAATGTTGATTGCAAGATAAATCGAGTAACGTATATTCCTTTAAAAATTAATATATTAGTAATTTATGATAAAATATGTGAAACATTTGAAAAGGCAACGCGCCAGTTACTACCCACACAATAGATATTTTTAAATGACCGTGCGAAATATTTGTGCGAGCATTTAAACCGATACATGCTATCAATCGCAGATATAAATTTCTCGCTGAAAAAATTGCTCTTATTCTCTTATCTCTTATTGCTGCACATTTTTAAAGCATTTTTACATGAATTTGCCATATAAGAGTTTAAAGAAAATTTAAAAGCAAAATTGCACTGTTTTACTGCATGGCGTACCGAGGCCCGAGGCTTATACAAACATGCTTTAAGATATTTGCTAAGTTCATTTGCAATTAGAAACATTTTCTATAGCTTTCCTTTATAATAGCAAAAAAGTTGATTTGAAACTTAGTTTGACTTAGAATTGCAAATAGACAAACAATGGAAGCCGGCAAGCATCAATAGGTTCATATAAACGGCTTTTTAAATGTAAAAAACTCTTTGCATCAGTTGTTTTACTAGTAAATGAAATACATTAATGTTTACCCAGTCCTTTTGTTACCTATTTATTAGCTGCTCTCAAAGCAGCCTAATTTAAAAAGAAATGCAAATGAAAAACATTTCTCTTAACGCACTAATGGATTCATTTCGTATGCTTCTTCAGTCACTCGCCCATTCATCGAGTTTAACTCGATTTACAACAATTTACAAATTGAATGAAAATCAAGTTTCGCAGTTGACACATTTTGCGTTTTTGCACAAGAACAATAATAATAACAGTAATAGAGTAACAATCATAACAATAACAACAATATCACAAAAAGGAAGCAAGCAAGCAAGCTTGTGTTACATTATAAGTTACATCAGTATCGAATTAAAGTTGAAAATATTTTGAGGATGTGCTATTTGAAGGAGTAAATAATTTTGCGAGCATTTGTAAATGCTTACCTTAATTTTCATTACGTAATTTGATGGAACAAAACCAATATTGCCCTTCATACTGACCACTTGCCACCAATTCCGTTGACGGGCGGATGTCTGATATAAAATAAAATATTCGCCTTCATCAAAACTAATTGTCTTAGGATAGACGGCTTGAAAATCGTATAAAGCTTTCAGCATTTCGATGTTATCTAAAAAAAAATGTAAAATTTTTTTTTAAAGAATTCTTATTCTGCACCACTTTTTCTTTTCTTTTCTTTTTTTTTTTTTGGAACAGAAAAGCAATTTTATTATATTTGTTTTATTGTGTTACATATGGCTGACTGCACCTTAACTCTGCCTTAGAAATACTGGTTGGAAAAATCGCAGAATTGCAGGGAGGTGACAATTGTCAAAAAAAATATACTCTAGTTGGTGTGCGAAATTGTAAAGGAAAGCACAATGATAATAAAGCAAAAGAGGAAGTCGAAAACAAAAACAAATACAAAAACATCAGCATGCAGAGTAATGTAGCCAAGCACGCACATTATAAGGTGAGAAATGAAAGGGTTGAATATATGCACATTTCCACTAGGTAAACATAAAAAACATAACCACTCACATTACGGAAAGGAAAATAAATACCGTGATGTTTAACTAAATAGCGACGGATTTTTCCACAATTACTATTTCCGTTTATATGCTTACCCATTTTGCTTCGCCTTTTTTTAAGCTTTCTCTTCCTTTCTACGGTGCTGACAAGGACGTTAATTAGATTTGTTTTGTTTCTAGTTTTTCGGCGTTTGTTTTTATTGCAGTATTCGCGTTGTTTTGTTTTATATATATGCATGCATGTATATATACATATAAATATATATATACATATATATGTATATATATATATATATATATATAAATATTATTTCTTTAGATCCCTTTAATGGCACATTTCTTTATTGTAAGCATTTACATTTCTTCCCAAATTCTTTTCAGGTTTTCTACTGTTTTACACAACAACAAACCCATAGATGTTTGCTTACTTTTTATTGTTAGGGCGGAGGCTATTTTCATTCTTTAAATCCTGCTTTCACTTAGCACCCAAGGCGTAATTTTTTTTCCTCTGCATTTATCTAAAAATTTCTATTTATAACTAAAAATATTTCTCAACTGACCACACGTGTTTGCAAAATAATCTCGTTAGCTGATTATTTCTGTACTTATTCTTCCATAGCTATGCGTTATAGTTTATTTTTTCTATTCAAAATTCACTTCCTTGTTTAAACACTCACGTACGCACTCATGCACGGTGCTTAGAAGGATATATATGAAATAGAACTTATCCTTGTTTGGTGTTAAATTCTCATTCATTCGGAAAGAATTATTTATTGCAATTATGTTTAGCATTGCCATCAATGCACAATTTCAATTTACTTGTAGTTGTTGTATAGTGCAGCAGTGCACTGCGTTTCTCCACTGAGAATAGAGATTTTATACCTATTGCACTACAGCTTCGGAAGGTCAAGATATATATAATAGACTAATTTAATTAATCCATGCGCATTCAAATTTAAGATTAGTAAACACTATTCCTATTATTATGCTCAACACTTTTTTATTTCATGGTTTAATCATCATCACAACGACAGTAATATCACGCATCATGGCAATTCTGTAAAAACAGCTGATTTAATCAAAAAGCCGCAACCTACCTAAAAACAAAAATAGCTACGTAGAGAATTGTTACTTTTTTCTAAATTTTATTTAAAAATATCTAAGATTGAGCTCAGACATTTTAAAAGTGAAGGAATTTCATATTTTGATGTATAACAATGACAATTTAACATCCCTAAAAAATTGTCTTTAACAAATTAACCATACTTCCTACTCGGCACTATAGGACATGCTTTGGGCAAAGGTCAATTTTTTGACATTCTGTAACTGCATTTCCATTCTATTACAATCTAATAGCAGGCATTTCAAAGTAATTAAAAATAATTTTACTACTGCAATGTGAAATTAACGGATTTTTTACGACATGTCGTCAAAGTTGAAATTGTTTGATGCATTTGTAACCAGAATTGCGTTTCTTGTTTTATAGTGCTTATTTCAATTGTTAGATCTAGCAGAAAACAACACATACCCAAAAAGGTTAAGGTGGAAAAGAAAGCTGACGATGAGTACACCAGTTTTATAATAAAAATAATACGAAAATTAAATGCTTTAAAAAACCAAATTAATTTTTCTCGAAAGCTTCAAAATTTTGGAATTTATATGATTTTTGAAGTTTTCCTAAGCTTAAGCAAAAAACCAAAATTAGTTAGAGGTGTGTAGTTTTTGAATAAATTTATTTCTTTTTCCAGATTTTCCTGGAATGTGCGAAAAATATTTTTTTGCAGCCTATTTCTACTTATATAACTCAACAATTTTTAATATTCGCTTGATACAACAAAAAAAGGTTAAAATAGGGACAAACTAGTGAAATATTTTACAGAAAAATATTTAGACAATGAAATTTCTGATAAATACCACAAATATTTATCAGCAAAGGCCTACATGTTTAACTTAAACTTGTTTTCGTAGTGGGAAAATTTGAGATCAATTTATAGCAGTCGAATCGATGAATATCGAGTTTGAATCGAAACTCATCCGACAATAAAATTATGATAGAAAAGCGTATTCAAAGCGTATTTTTAGATAAATCGATATATATTAATTTATTTATATAAATTAAAAACAATTTACTTGGATTATTGTTGTGTTTATTTATTTACTTTCTTCTTCTCTTTAATATTTATTTGCATTTATATTGTTATTCATACGCCAATAATATTGTAATTAGAACGAATTTATTGTCTCGATAAGATTTTTTCAATACCCTTATAACGCGGAGAAACAAGCTTCGAAAACCCCAAAAAGTATACAAATTCTCCATGGCCTGGAATTTCTTCCTTTTTTTTTAATAAGTTTTGTTTTCTAAAAAAATTACGTGAATTTAGACCATTCGGGTTACTTGATAGCCTCTGTGGATCGAGCTTTTTAACCTCATTTATGGTCAGCTGGCTTTACTTATTTATCTCTATATGCCAATGCGTGGAAAATGCGGCACTTCATCTACCAAAAAACTGGTACTGAAGACAACTGCATTTTAATATTTGCTCCAAAAAAAAAATTCATTTTCGAAAGAATTTTATTGTGATACACGTACAATTCGTGCAAATATACTGCACACATAGTTATGTTTGCAAAGTTCTACAAAAATACAGAAAAATACGTTTTTAAAATTTAAAAATACTTTCAACAATACATCATCTGAAGTTCCCAAAATATACGTTTGCGTTCAGAAAATACGCCTTTTAAATGCAGCACTGTGTGGACGTACTCACTGAATATACCATAAAAGAATAAAAAGTGGATTATAATCTCTTGGATAATACACATTGGTATATATACAAATATATTTAATTTTTGGTATTGGATCAATTGCGGAATAAATGCCTAAAATCGTTGAATTAAGACAAGATCGCAGTTTAATATGCAACAATTTCCATGGATATAAGCTTTCCTTGGACGCAATACCTGTATTCCGGCAGGAATTGGCTGCCGCACCTTTCAAAGCTGAACCGAACGAAGAACAGTATTCATTTTTACACTCGGAACTGTTTTCGATGCAAAATCTTTTACAAGTGGATCCCTGGTCGAGAAAGCAATCATATTTTGTAAATAGCTTAAGTGAAATAGTAAGAGCATCTTACGATGAAAATAATGGCAGACCCGAAGACGTGAAAGTAGTTTCTAAAGTAGACGTTATAAAGCGAACGTCACCTAACGCAGATTACCGAAAAATAGGCGATTACAATTACACCTTACGTTTTATATCAGAGAAATACTGCGTTTTATGCGATGGCATACAAAGTCTTATCCTTTTTGATACTGGCGATCGTTTGAAAGCCATGGAATGGAAAGTGATAGCCGAATGTTCTATAAAAGGCGACTTTAAAGCTAACGAGGAGCGTAATTTTACAATTTTCGATTGCCGTTTAGATATCATACAAGACCAAAAGCAAATATCTTTGGCTTTGGGACATGTGCAACGTGTAGACTTGCCTCCCAGTCCTAAAGGGGGAAGTTGTACTTACTATATGTATGTACATTGGGCAAAGTGGAGGCTAGTGGAGCAGCAGTGGGATTTTGAAATATTGGACACATTAGAAAGTAAAGGCTCACTTTATTATTGCGCTTTTGAACCTAGAGCGGAGTCTCTAATCGTTTGCGGTAATCGTGAAGTTGTTTGGCGCTCTCAGAAAGTTACGCAGTTGGCCGAAACTTATTCGGAGGAGAAACAACAATTGCATGGCGATGTATGTAAAGGTGAATTTAAAGCTTTCACTTGGTCTCAAACTGATGATGATCTAATCGTCAAATTTAGTATAAAACCAAATAAAGATAAAAACGATTACAATGTTAAGTGCACTGCTAATGAAATTACAGTAAAGTGTAACGATGAAATTTTGCTGGAACAACAACAGCTGTTTGGTAAAATTGACCAGGATTTAACTACTTGGACTATCGTAAGTGCGCTGAAACATTTATTTATATTTACTGGCCAAACCATCTATACATCTATACTTTGTTTTTGTTTTTTTCGGCACAGGAAAACAACTTTTTGCAAATTTCATTGATGAAGCAAAGTTCGGGGATAGGTTGGCCTTATCTGTTGGCAAATGAGAGGGGACCCAAAGAGAGCATAAATGGCTCTGTTAATAACTCTGTGCCTTTAGAACAAAGACCAATTGCAAACCTAGAAGCTCCTCTAGAAGATTGCGATTTCCCTCTAAATTCCGTAGAAGATGAAATTATAATATGTAAGTAACAGCAAGTACAGGCTGACCAAATGGTTTATTTTCCTTTTGACATTTTAGCACGTTTCCATTTAAAGACACGTTCAACAACTCACAATATTTTACTGGGTTCAACGCCACCTCTATTCACTACTTCACTGAGAGCCGGATACCCTTTAGCGTTAGTCACGCGCCAGGATGTCGATGCGTGCCTGTGGCTTTTACAATATCATCCATCAAAGCCCGACGAGTGGTCTTTGCGTCATGAAGGCAATCTGCATGCCTTCGGGTATATACAAGCTTCTAAACAACAAAAGAAGTTCATCGACTGCTCGCCAGATCTGAGTTACGTCTTAATTTGTGAATCGCACCGTCATGTATTTCTGTATAAATCGAAACATGATAATGCGAATGGCTTAAGAAATCGTAATGGCCCACAAATTACTGTGGGAAAACAGCATTTAATAACATTGGGAGACGATGGAGAAGTTTTGGGTTTGAGCACAGCTGACGACGTCGCCATAATACTTACCACTAAGTATCTGCTTTATTTGCAAATTTCTTGAGAAAAATAAAAATCCCAAACTAAGCGATAAGCATCGTGGATTTCTTTTTTTAAATGTATAAGAACGGTGCGTTGTCAAGTGAGAGGTCTGTGATCTGACGTTTTCCTGTTACTTGAAATTTTAATTTGAAAGAGACGCATGCAGATGCCGGATATGCTGCTTTAAACAATGCTTTAGTCAATGTAAGTTTTACACATTTGGGGAGTCAGACTGCGGCGCTAAGGCGCGTATAACTCTATCGTTATTAAAATTACCGATAAACTAATAATGTATATAGTGGGGGGAAATTGCCGATCGCCTATCTTGTGTAAAAAATCCGCTGAATTGAGAAATACAAAGGCACGAATGCTGTGATTTCAAGAGTTCATTATTGGATTAGATTGTTACAGACGAAATGTCTTATTACTAAACGCACTGAATGACGTTTACATCAATTTTATGCATATTCAAAAAAGATCGTGATATCATTTTTGAAAAATATTTCATAACTTTTTTCTGATAAAAATTTTTTTCTCTTAAATAGAAGATAAACTTGGCAAATAGGACATACACGACATTTTTACGCGCATTACATCCATACAACTTTTATATGTAATTTCCATTCTTTTTCTCGAAGAGAAAATGTATTTCGTTTTGATTTACGTAAAATTATTACTTTACTAAAGTTGGACTTGAATTTATTTATACAACGGGTCTTTCATAAATAGTCACGACTGCCAGTAGCACCAAATGCTACTACATTAGGTTTAGTAAGTGTTTGTAATGAATCGGAGCATCTATATGAATATACAATCTTAATCAGAGTAAATAGTTAAAAATTGACTTGGAAATATATGCCTCCATCTGTACAAAAATATCAACGTTTTTTTTTCAATTTCGTCTAGTTTCCAAATCAGCTTAATCGATCTATAATTATAAACAATCATATGCAATATGCGGCCTGTAATACATCCGACTTTCTCAAAGTAGCACGTTCTAGTGATGTCACCTAACCTGAATTCCTTTTAAATATTCACGGTAATCGGAGGACTATAGTGTTTTAGAGGGCATTTATATAGATGGAAAGATGAAAATCGAAGAAAAGTCCGACCTTATAAATCTGATAAAACTTAGAACTCTTGACTCCAGCCTGAATTGCCTTTAAACATTCGTAGTAATCGACATAAGGCGAAGGCACTTGATTACACAAAGCAAATGAACGTTTACTACATTTATGACATTAGTAGTATGCCAGCCGTGAAATGCGATTAAGAAAAAATTTATGCACCATGTCATGAAGTCCACTACAATTAATTGAGAATTAACAGGCTTGGCTTTTCGCATTCTACTCTCCAAGCCCTTTTATTTGATACTCATATGCATGACATTCTAACGTAATCACTACATCACTTTACCCTTTCCGAAAATAAAGGCAATACTCTAAACTTTCTCAATTAAATTTAGGGGGTTTCCACTCTGTTAGCTAATGCGATTGCGAACCGTGCTCTTTTTTAGCGCGATCATCAAGAAAATTGTTAAAATTGCTCGTTAAGATTTGTTACAAAGCGCGAAATATACGTTAAGCAAATGCTAGACTTAAAGGTTCCGTCCTATTGGTAAGCATATAAATTTATTATTTTAAATTAAAAAAAAAAAAAATGTATTCAAAAATTTATACCTTGAAAGTGACGAACATAGTTGCCGTCTGAAAATTGTTTTCATTTTGTAAATGGGATGCCGAAAACGAATCTTTAAGAACACAATAGCAATGAAAAGGATCGCTAATCCAGATAGAACTAAATAATACTTCACACTACAATTTCTGCCCACAGATCTAAATTCGGATCTTTAACGACACGGTTTCGTGTTCTAAATGCTTTTTCTGTTTTCAGATTCCGTTTAAATCACCACAAGTGGATAAATTCAATTGAAATTTTTGTATACTTTTTTTTAACTATTATGTATTATCCTGTGTTTTCGAAAGATATTCAAAATTTTCAATCGTCCGCTTTAATACACCCAGTGTGAGCATTAATTTACCTCTGCAATTAAAAATGTTGTCTTCATACAATGAGGCGCCATTTCCTTTTTGGGTTGAAAACTCCCTTAGCGGTAACCGCGCTACCATATTGTCTTATAGAAAAATGAAAACAAATATATATGGTGTTAGAATCAAAAATAAGGAAATCAACGTAAGCATAAACAAGAAATTCATAAAAAGCAACAATCGAGAGTCTTTTCATGCATTAATTAATCGATAATATGGTAGTTACCCTTTATGACTCCCTAATAAAACAATTTCAACTTTAAATTAAAAATGCTTTCTTATAAAATACTGCCTGGTTTAAGCCAAACTTGCAAATCACATAATATAAAATACGTGTAAGATAAACGCAAATTAGATAAACAATTTTAAAATTCAAAAGAAACGATCATTATTTCTTCCGGTGTTTTTTCTTCTTATTGCATTATATACGTGTGGATATGCAAAACCATGTGATCTGTCAATTCCCATAAAGTTTTGAAAAAAGTTGGCAAAAGTTGGTCTGCCAACCAACGAAAATAGGAATAACGCCTGATTGTGTCAGCTCTCGCTAATGTTTGCGCGCTTGTATACCGAATGACAATATTTCGTTTTATGGCAACAACGTTTCAGATCAAATAAATAGAGGCAGGCCAGAGAGAATGGCATATGAAGTGTTTTAGAATTTAAAGCGCAAATGAGGATTTAATACTGTTAGTGTAAACAAGTGGTGTGGTACGGGTGGAATTTTTTCTTCTTATAGTAACGTAAATAAATGAATGCTGCTTTTATAAAAACGCAAAAGGCACAATTAGGGAAAATAATGTGAATAAAATAAAAATAGTTATTGGAAATTGAAATTTATATCAAAAGGGATTACAGTGTAAAAGGGCAAAGAAAAAAAAAACAAAAAGGAAGAGAAAACCTAAAGTGTAATAGAGGAAGCTAAGAAAAAAAAAATAGAATGAAAAATTAAATCAATTGGAAGAAAAAACAGACAGCAAGCGAAAAGTGTTTTTGACGATTTTCTGAGCAAATCGTTGACATTGCGAACCTAAAAAAGTAACGCTAATCAAAATATAACGCCCCTTTAAATAAATTTCATGTTTCCTGTTTAAACTAAAAAAAAAAAAACAAAAAAACAAATTTACAAACATTAAAATTTCTTTGACAAAGGCTCGCTCGAGCAACGGTCAATGAGGGGGTGAGGTCATCTGTTTCGATTTTCTTACTTCATCAATCTATTATCCATTAGGTTGTGACGGCAAATTGTGAAATAAAAACAGAATACAAAAAAAAATAAGGTTCAATAGAAATATTACTCACCCATTATTGTTAAGGTGACAAAATCAAAAAAAAAAAAAACAAATATTTTCATTTAGAAAAACAGTTTTTCGGTTAGGAAGTTTTCATTTTGGTTTTCGGCAAAATCTAAACCTAAAACGTTCAAATAGAAAATTTATCCCGGTGTTACGTTGCTTAGTGGCTATAAAAAGATAATATTGAACCGACCCCAAGTGCATAATCCAAGTGCTGTTAGAGAAGAGTGCGTTTTTAAGTCAAATTAATCTTGATTCACTTAAATACCACGTAAATAAGGTAAGTGCGGGTAAACAAATTTCTTGAGTATCTCGGCTTTACGAGAAGGGCAAGTAAGTATTTTATAAGCTTAATGTAAATCAATCAAAAGTATCAAGAACCGGTCTCCTTGCCTTCCTATTACAATTTCTTTCGTTTTCTTTTTTTTTTTTCTCTTTCATTTAAATTTTGATAACATCTATGATGCTTATGTAGAACAATAAGAAAAGGAACAGAAACTACTTTTACCAATGTCAGTGTATATATATTTTGATCTTGTTTCTCTGTCTTTCTTTTTTCACATTTCATTTTTGCATTTATTTTGCTTTTTTTAATTGTCGGGTGTGTATAAATTTGTATATCACCGTATATACGAATGTGTGCGTACATGTACATACATACATACATACGTATAAAAAATAAAACCTTTCCGAGTAAGACTCTCGTAATCACATTTAATTCCATGTTTAAATAATTTATTATTGTCTTACTATTTATATGTATGGAATTTCAATTGTTATTGGTTTTTATTTTTTGCGTTATATAAGATAGGTAAATGTAATGAGTTCATTAGTTCATTTGTAACATAGTATGCAAAATTTATCAGCATATCGTTGTCCGCTGGAAGGACTTGCGTCTAAGATTGATGGGAGAGCGCTTTAGATTCGGGTAAATATTGATGAAATAACTGAGAAATAGCGGTGTTCCGACGGACTAAATTATTTCCACGAGGTGGCCAAGTGTGAATATATTTGTTTCATTATTGCTGAAATCTGTTATATGGGAACGCAAATCGTTTCTTTGCGGAGGTCTCGCAAAAATGTCAATCATGTTCATGCTCGAATTTCAAATTATTTTCATAATGCAGTCAAAACTGAAAATCCATGCAAAAATACTTAAGATTATATGAGATATGTGAGGTTAACAGCGAGCAGTAGATGGTAGCAAATTTGACTTTGCATCTATCAAAGTGCAACGGTTCCTCCTCAGAAATTATACCTTAGCATTTGTATCATCGTTTTTCCCCTCGCACAAGAAAGGTATAAAACCTGGATCCATTTTGCCTGGCGTCCATCAAATGGGCGGACCCCGTACTCAGTAATTAAAACCATAATTTCCATGACACTCAGAATACCAGCGATATTGTAGCGTTGTGAATGGTCATCAGTCATAATATATAAATATATTTATATATATTTTGTGGTTTTGTATGAAACTTGGTATTACGAAGCAATGGTCTTAAATGAATTCTTCAATATTCAGTCTGTTTGTAATAGAAGATTGTTAAATAATGAAAGCCGCAAACAAAGAAATGCCTTGTGACCACTGTCAGTGTGTCAGGTGTGTGACACACGAAATGACAAATCTAACATACTCGAACGCCTTTAATAGCTTGGTAGAGTAATATTCAAATTGAGACTTAATTGATTCAAATGAAGCAAGTTTTGTATTGCAGTTGGGTTTATTAAAAAACAATACATATACATAGATATATACACTTGAGTTATTAGTTGGAAAGCTTCAAAAGTTCTTAATTGCATTCATTTTCCACCCTTTCGATGGGTGGACGATAACAATCAAAATTTTCCTTTTCCTTTTCTTATGAGTCAGCGTAAAATGTGTGTCGATTAAAATCAAGCAATTAATAAATTATTTAAAATTAGAACAACACGGCACCGTACCGGCGACGGCGACACGATATCAACACATATGTCTTATCCAACCGTAGAAGAGAATAAATAAATGTTTGATTACATTGCCGCACATGACTTTCTTTTTTATGAAAACATTTGCAACTGAAAATCGCGTGCTTGACAGACGCTCACACTATCACACAATTTTTGTGAAAACAAAAGTTGCGCAGATTATCTCGCTTAAAACAAATACGCAATTGTCTTGAAATAGTTTGAAGAATAAAAACGAAAGAAAGTGAAATGCATAACCAATAAATTGGTCAAGACACGCATGAGTTACTCTTTTTTGATCGTTAAAATTTTTTGTCAATTTGACATCGTTTAGCTCTGTTTGCGTGCTCGTTTAAAAGAGGTCCGTCATTCCGCCACTATGAATATAGAGTTGCGTTACTTAACCGATCAAGACCAACCCAGAGAAGACTTTAAGACCATTCTTGGATAACTTTCTTCTAAATTTGAAAAGTGAAAAATCAAGTTAATGTAGCGTTAGCTACTGCGAATCCTCCTCATACTTATTGAACTAAGTCTTGACCTAAATAAGGTTGTAATTACTATAGCTTCTCAAAAGGACATTTGTCCTCAAGGAAGAACATACCCTATAAAAGCTGTGGCTATTACTAAAAATAAAATAATTACTCCCACTAATCACGTAGGGGTAAATTGATAAGATCCATAATGGATCCCTCGTCCAATATGAAAACAAATACAAATGACGAAAAAGAAAGTGAAGTTTCAAACTTATATCTTGATCTACGCGGCTCTTAAAAATTCCACAAGAAACCGATAGCCTCGTAGGCGTACTTAAATCGATCCAAATTATTATGTTAATGAAGAATATATTTACCTTAGCGAGGCTCCCGAGCGTAAACGGAAAAGTAAAGCAAGTGTACTATCTTGGTTCTATGGTGGATAGATAAGTAAGAGATCTTCGTATATAGTTATTATAAACATTTATTATACCCATCACTGGAGGATAGGAGCGTATACTCCTTGTTTTTTTTTCATAATGAATGCAACGCCCAAAAGGATTCTTGGGTCCTTGATTAGCGTGAAAGTGTGGATTGATTAACTCATGTCTGTGCGTCTGTCTGTTTGTGTGGTGTTTGTTTTTGGCACTTTATCGACTTGAAATTTGGAAGTTTTGTACACAGGTTGGTATTGAAAATGGGCGAAATGGCTGCAACATGCCAAGTGGCCAATAAACTGCAACAGAGACCAATAAATTGTAACAGAGTCGATGTATATTCTACCACACTATAATATATGGAAATTTAGTTTTTTTATTTTTTTTAATGGTGGTGGGTAGATATAAAAGATTTCCGAGATATCGGAATAAAATGTATCTTACTTGCAATGTTGCACAGATTTGTAACGGCGTGAAGATAAATGCGAATTTAACTAGCAAAGACACCTACCATTTCCCTTAACAAAGCTCTGTAAAATATTCAGAAATAAAACATAGTTGGATTCGGAAGCCTACTCTGCCGATATTAAAGAGCGTAAAATATTTCGTATTCAAACAAGCTAAACACATTCATAGTCTGCTCAAACATCTTCACATTTTTGACAAAAACACCACGTAAATGCAATTTCTCTAATTTTTTGTACAAATTCATATCGATTTCGACTTGGACTTGGACTTGGACATGGACATGGACACAATTAAATGAACCATATTCACCATATATGTATGTAGTGGATATTTTTTATTTACAATTCTTGTATTATTCGTCAACACCTTATGGAAAATGGGTACGAACTTCTAGCAAATCAAATTTTCGACCTGACTTTTGAATAGAACTTAAGGGGGAAATGATAAGAAAAAGCTCAATACTAATTTAATTTCTTCTCAACTAAATGTTGAGTTCATGATTTCCATAGATCGACAAAGTTCAGCAAATCAATTAAAGAACACGGCTGTCTATTACAATGTAAATTGAGAACATCTCGATTTTCAAAAGAAAACAAAAAAAAAATCCAGTTTTTTATTAAATTTGTTTGGCTTTATACCCATTTTCAATGTAGACATTACTTGCCCGAGAAACGGCCTAATTTCGAAAGTATTGTTTATTGTATTACGTATGCGATGTAGAGCGAAGAGGAGGAGATCTTTTACAGAGACACAAAGTAGGTTTAAACGAACAGAAACCGCATTTCTTTGTTCGATGGAAAACGATCAATAAAGGTTCATAGCCGCAATCTGACTAACATCCCTTGAGACTTTCACACGCGACACAAGCACTTTTTTGGTATTGGAATTTGTTATTCAGCTTGTTGCTCCGTGGCACTAGATCTGACGCAATGCGTTCTCTTGTGATCCCGGCGCCAGAATACCCGGGATCGTTGTTACAACGATCTTTGTAAATGGACTTCGAAGTCAAGATCTGCTTTCACACCACCACTGTTGTTTTATCAATTTTCAAAAATTTGCTTTATATCTGGACGCGGACGCCTATATTATTGCCTATTGGAATCTAAACGCAAAAAAAAAAAAAGAAAAAATTAATTGAATAAAATTGAAATAAATACCTATCACAGCAATATCGAGGGGAAGAGAAGCAGGCAACATGACAACACAAATGTATTAATTGGCTTATGGCGAATTTTAATTGACTGCAGATAATTTGAATTGTTTTATTAATTACCATAGAGAGAGAGAGAGAGGTATAGTCTCGAAAATACCTAAAATGACTTGACTAAATAAATTCAAGTTGATTGATGGTGAAGCTCATGGTTACTCATTGTCTTCGATAGGAGCAAACCGGTTTGCATTAAAATTGAATTATTATTTTTATCTAAATCCGCCTGAGTGGCCGAGTCAAGAGGCAAGAGTTTCGACTTGCAACTCTCAATGGTCGTGGGTTCAAATCTCAAGTGCGGACTAGAGTTTTTAATAAAACCGAAAGCCTTAGATATGATTCTAGTGCTAGTGCTTTTTAAGACTTTTACAATTTATTCTCTCGCTAAATTTATTATAATCATAATAATAATAATAATAATTATAATAATAATAATAATAATAATAATATTTTATTTAAAAGCAAGCGCTCACTTCCGTTGAGGAAAGTAAAATATTATTTCGGGTCTTGCAATGAATTTGAAACGGGCACGTTTCTGTTTCCATTCGATATTTTTAAAACAATAACCGGGTAATTATTGTCGTACGCACTGATGCATGCATATAAACAAGTGCTGTACTTTTAAACTGTCGTTGAATATTTGAAAATCGAAAACTAATAAGTGAAACGATAATTGCTTGTTTTCATTTCGATAACAGTGAAATCGAATGTCAAGGTTAACTTTATTCTTGACCAAGACAATGCAAAAACCCCCCAAAAAAGATAAAAAAAATAAATAAAAAATTAAGTGTTTTCTCTAAACATATGCACATTTCCGAAAGTGTGTATGCATGGATGCTGTCTGCCTGTGTGTGTGTGTGTGCGTGTGTGTGTGTGTGCGTACTTATATGGATTTTTTACTTTTTTTTTTTGTTTTCAATTATTCTCTTACATTACGGATTGTGTGCCTGCCTGCACGCAATTAACTATACACATATACACATATATAAAAAGCGAAACGAATTGTGCGAAACATGTTATAACATGCATATTATTGCTGATGATTTTAATGAATGCTTTAGCCGGAAATCGAGCTTATAGCAAATGAATCAAATTTCGCTCGAAAATAATTTAACGAGCAATTAAATGTGCGAACAGTAAATTCTCTTCCCATAGAAATACAAACAAAAAAAAAACATTTTTGTCAAATTTCATTTTATCGAAACACTATCTATCTTGCCTACTATTGCATAGCTTATGGTTCCATTTGATTCAATTCGCGATAAATGCAGAAAGTGTAAAAGAAAGAGTAAAAAGAAAAAGTGTTTTTTTACCATTTTTATACCCACCATTTTGTCTTTTTGCATAACGTATGTAACACCGAAAAGGAAGTTTCCGCGACCCTAAAAAGTATATGGCGTGAAATTCAGAATTGATTAAGCCATGTCTGTCCGTCTGTGTGGTGAAGATGTCGACTTTAAATTTGATGCACACATTAGAAGTTTTTACACGCAGGTTGGTATTGAAAGTGATTGACCCCGCGATTAATTCTTTCTTAATAATACCAGCGATATGAATGTCCAATAAACGGATTTGGAGAGCAGCATGTGAAAAACATAGTTGTGTGTATGTGAGATTCGGTCCATGCCGAATATAATTTTTTTATCTTTTTTTTAGTTTTTCTTTGGGATGAAATGAAAGGTAGGTGAGAAAGAAGAACACAATTGTTATGATTTTTCAAATATCGAATTGAAATCATATAGTGGAACCATTTGAAATTCTATCTTCATATTTGGTGGCTCCACTTTGGAGACGATGCAAATAATTTTCAATTGGTTTGTTCTTCTAATAAATTACAAATGAAACCTTTTCAAAAGAATATAGTTACGGTGTGACGGTGAGAAAATTGCCACGTTTCGCTTTTTCTTGTTCTTCTTCTTGACGGAAAAAAGAAAATGTAGCAGAATAATAGTAAAAGGAATTATTGCTGAACAATAATAAAAACGTCCACATCGGAGCCAATTTTGCGAAACAAAATGACTAGGAGGGACACTGCGGCACGCAGTGGGGCCAGTGCTAATTTGAATTAAATCAATTAAAAATCAAAAATCTACATTTCTATATCTAGTAAAGTACGTACATAGAGATTTTTTAAAGATAGCAATTTTTTGTACCAAGGGGGCGCGTATTTAAATAGAGAATCGAAATTTTTGTATGGGGAAAGGGAGATTCTTTTTTCAATAAAAGTTTTCTTATCGAAAAAATCCTACGTATTCCGCTAGAGAATGTCTCCTCAAAGACATTGTAAAAAGCAGGAGAATTGTTTGTGTTAGACGGCTTGTGGTTTTCAAAAACCGTATTTCGAAAAGAAACGCATTTAAAATTTCAAGTTCATGCATACTGCCATAGGTGCCATAGGCTTAGCAAATACAACAAGCCACACATCCTACGTTATGGATACGGATAAGCAAGATTGTGTAGTGTGTTCGAATAGAAAAATTATTTTTATTTATTTTTGTGATATTTGTGTGTGTGTGTAGAATGTTCAAGATTACATATTGTGGCTATTGCCTCGAAGCATTACGAGCATTTAAAACTTTATCGTTAAGTACATTATAACGTTTATATCCCTAACTAATTAAAAAAAAAAAAACAAAAAAAAACAACAACATACATCTATGACTTTTATTTTAATGCGCATATCAGTCGCTTATTCATGAATATGGATTTTCTAATCAAATTGCTTTCAGTTGTGGGTAATATGAAGGGAAAACAGAAACGTTGAATACAATCGTTTAGCGATTATAAGATAATTGAATGTATTTTGATCATATTTTCAAATGAAAAACGCATCGATTGCGAAAAATCGGTACAATATATAATATATTTATCAAAATATTTTCCATCATTTCCTACACGTTTTTCCCATCGTTTTGGCAACATGGTAAGGAAACGTGTAAAAAAAAAAACGATATTAATTTGACAGCGATTCAATTGTCGACCTATTTTCGCACTTCTTTAGCATTTCGAAACTGTGTACCAAGCAAAGCCACACTGTATCGTTATGAACAAGTGGTAGTCAGAAGGCGCTATGTCTGACCAGTACGCTGGATATGCTAGAAGTTCCCATTTGAACTGCAACAGTGTATCCTTTGGCAATGCTGGTAACGTGTGGCTGAGTGGTGTTGCCATGCAAGAGGGAAACTCTGCGTCTGTTACCCGCTATTGCTGGTCTTGTTTGCAACAACACATCGTTCAATTTTTTCAATGGTCGTCGTTAGACATCATCAGTAACAGTTTCATTCGGTTTTACACAAATCGTAATACACTACAGCTTGCTGACGCCACCCTACACGCAGCAATGCCAATGAATATTCCGCTTCGGACGGAAACGTCCGCATACACTGAATAACTCAATACCGCTAAATACAAAATTGTCATTTTATCTAAAGAAAGGTCAAAATTATCGGGTTTAACCGTTGTGTCCATTGATACTTTGCGTTGCTTCATCATTTTTCATCAATATATGTCGCTGAGCAAAATACTTGCAATCACCTATTAAAACGGAGAAAATATTTAGTTTTGAAAAAATAGTAAATGTATCTGTCGATCTTTAATTTAGTGGACTCTGCATCTTGCAATGAAATTTGAAAATAAAAAAAAAATGAAAAAATTAAAAATATAATCCTTAAATAGTCAACACCACTTCGCTTAATACAGCTTTCATGTAACTTTTGATTGATATCTGTAGGTTGCCCATAAAAGTAGATGGACAAACGGACAGACAAGCTTAGATTGATTCAGAAAGTGATTATGCCGCAGAGCCCCCCCCTCCCCCTCTTGAGCCTAAAGATTTCTCCAGAGAGTTGCGGCGATGTTGCCATTTTTTAATATTTTTCATAAATACATTTTTTTTCTAACACTTTAAAGGCGACTTAATAACCTCCTCGATAGTATTATATTGACGCAAGTAGACATTTAAAAAGTTAATCAATAATTTAGCTTTAGTTAGAACATAAACCTTCAGTAGAGTCACAATTTTCTCAACACATTACGTATACGCATTTAAAGGCATTATGTGAAAATAACCTAATGATCATCAGGGTTTAGACGAGAATTCAATTTGAAATCGAGATTCGAGACTAGACTGACTAACTCGATTTTTTTCGTCAATCATTTTATCGTATTTTATTATTTTCATTTTTATCTGAAAATTTCTGCAAAATTTTCTCAATTTAAAGGGTAGAATGGACGACCAGACAGACGGATATAAAGGTACATACGTGCCTTGTGCAGGCCTTAAGATTGGAAGGAAGAGAGGGTATACTTTCATGTTGCCAAAGCATCGCAATTAGTTAGGGGCTTTAGTTATACTAAATCCGCGCTATAGAAATTACGATAGCGGCATGTCTTAAAGTAAAACGTATCGTCATAACTATTATTATTATTGTTGTTGTTGTTAAATTTCCATAGCATTGGACGAGTGAGGAGAAATCATTAAAGCCTTCATTTTTGAAAGGCATTTATACATTATTTGTTGTTTTTGCAATTTCGAAATTTATGTTATGTATGTACAGAATGAAAACAGACAAGTAAGCAAGTAATCATGGATAAGTCATTCGACTTGGTCTCTTCGTTTAAATCTTTTATGTCTTATAAAAAATTCAAACGTACGTATATTGGATTTTAATTACATCATAAAGCAAACGGAAAAAAAATAAATGTTGAAGAGTTGAAGGCCAACGTAACTACATTTAATTCATCGTTTGAAATAATAAATTGTTAATAATAAACGGACGCGTTAGTAGTTAGAGTGATACTTAAAAGTATTGCATTTTAAAAGTTTATCTTTTATAAAAAGGGTGTGAAGTTATATTTAAATATAACTAGCAAAGACACAAAC
>KK499773.1:1224484-1243245 GCA_000688715.1 Glossina pallidipes | reverse complement strand
AGCTCTGCAAAGCAATTTTGGTTTGTGTCTTTGCTAGTTATATTTAAATATAACTTCACACCCTTCTTTTATAAAATCGATTATGAACGAAGAAATAACATTTGTTTTATTTGTGCTTCAAATTAAACCCGAGAATCGCCGAAGAAAGTGATCAGCTCGGGATTTGAAATCAATTTTAAAATGCGTACGTTCCTATCTACTAAGTATTCGGTGGGCGAGTTTCGCCATACGAGACCGACTTTTCTTTATACCGACAACTCGTTGTATCAAATCCTTTTGCATATCACGCCAAAGTCGCAATTGCATCAGTTGTCGTTGAGAGCTTTCCATAGGGAACAGATCACTCAAGACACCATATCAGGTTGCCACCTCATCTTCTTTCAAAATCGTCGATCATTAATGGTTCGCCTACTCCGCATCAGGGTTATTTGAGCTTTGAATACACTAATGCATCCACGGTTCATCGCTCGTAAGGATTTAGCAGCACTGCCCTGCGAATTAAGCAGGCAGAGTAGAAATCCGGGCAAATGGCATTTTCTTACTGTTGGCGCAAAACGGCAAAACGGCTATTCAAAGCTTCAAAAAACTATGTTGTGTGCGCTTAGTGTGATAATGCGCGCAGTTACGTATACCTTAAAGACTATACCTTCAAGTGCAGAAGACAGTCAGAAGTTTTACTCAGTAACTTGCAGTATTACTTACACATGATGGAGTCAACTTCGTACACGCAAAAATACTTCGCAACCAACATCGTAGTGGGCGGTTTTTTAGTCTTCTTTTGAGCTTCTTTATGCGGCCTTCTCTTTTCAAATGTTTCCCAATTGTCATGTGGTTGATGTGACAGCTTGCGTGCCGGTCTTGCTCCACCAGCTGTAAAATTTCATCGACTTTTTCAGTGACTGCGAAGCGCATCTTTGACCTTGAAATTTTCTGGATGAATTCCAGCAATCGACAACCTGGGTCCTTCGTTCATTCACAGGATTCTCACCATACCCTTTACAAATTTTTCGTCATGTTTTTGCAGCGTTTTTACCTTCTTTTATGATACTAAAAACCCGTCACATAGCGTGTTTCTTCAGATATTTCACTCATTTTTAAATCAATATAAATTTTTACACGAGCAAAGACTTAGGAAACTATCTTGAATAGCTATCTCAAGCAAATGTTCGTTTGAGGCAAATAGGTGAATGTTGCCCGATATATAAGCATCAACACCATCTAGTGGCAAAAATCGCGGAAATCTTTCATATCACCCATTATTTAAGCTGGATTGTCATTATATGTTTCGAACGATTTGGCCCATTTTCAATACCAACCTGCGCGAAGAAACTTCCTATGTTTCTACTAAATTTGAAGTCGATATCTGCATTTTTGCGACCAGGAGAGTACCAATGACACACACCACACAGACGGACGGACAGGGTTAAACTTAGTTCAAAATTTCACGCTGATCAAGAATGTATATACTTTATAGGGTCTCTGAAGTTTCCTTCTGGGTATGTAACACATACAGAGACTTTACAGGGCCTCTGAAGTTTCCTTTTGGGTGTTACATATATTATGGAAAACAAAACAAAGTGAGTACACCCCCATCTTACAGTGGTGGGTATAAAAATATTGGAAATGCATGGAGATGGAACGCAAGTGTTAGACAGTACTTTGCAAAATTTCGATATTGAAGATGTACAACGTTCTCGAAGATCGACCATCTGAAGCTGCGAAGAGATCTCTGAGCCATTGAATTTATTCAATTCGACCAAACATGATAAAATATTTATAAACAAGAAGAAGAAAAGCGTCACTTCTTTTGACTAAAAACAAGAAACAAGGAAAAGATTTCCCCAAACGATCCAAAATTTTAATACAGTTTTTCAGCATCGACAAAACGCATATTGAGTTGCAATTTGCTATGAGCACTAATTGGACCCGTGGTAAAGTTTACTCTTAACGTCGTCCTAATCCGTTTTATACTAATAATGAAGCAAAAATTATATGAGACAATCGACACCTATTAGTCGTTCTAATGCCGCTTTATTGCTTGCTTGCTTGATAAATAAATCCATTGTATGATAAGAAGGGAAAGCATTTGTTTGAAAACTGATTACTTTCAAATATTGTCACTCCCTAAACTAAGGCCTTGAGGTAATAAACATACCTAACGTTTCATTATATTGAAAAGCAATTGTTATCATTGATAACTATTTTTTACCCTTCATTTCTCGATAGTGCAGACAAGCTGTTTTAATTTTGCGCCAATGCCTTTCATAATTAAATTGAACTTTCATTTAAAAAAAAAAAGAGAAAAAATAATCAGTATAGCCATTCTAAAGTATAACACATCGTGCTTATCAAACGAAATTAATTTGTTTTTTAATATGAGCGATCATTGAGGGGATGGTTAGAAAAATGTATGGGGGGACGAAAGAAAAAGATATGCAGTGGTGGCATCCGATCGCTAATTATTTAGAAATCGAGCAAGAGAAAAAGACGGGCAGTGGTTGCATCTGTTCGCTAATTATTTACCGATCGAGCAAAAGAAAAATGTAACCATTGGCTGCATCCGATCGCTAATTATTTAGAAATCGAGCAAGAGAAAAAGACGGGCAGTGGTTGCATCCGTTCGCTAATTATTTACCGATCGAGCAAAAGAAAAAGGTAAGCAGTGGCTGCATCCGATCGCTAAATGTTTATGTATCGAGCAAGAGAAAAAGCTAAGCAGTGGCTGCATCCGATCGCTAAATGTTTATCCATCGAGCAAGAAAAAAAAAATAGGCAATGGCTGCATCCGATCGCTATGTGTTTACCGATCGAGCGACTCATGATCAAGTATGGCTTGCCGCACTGAGATTAATATTCGCGAACATCGCCTTGGTAATCTTGACGACTCCTATCTACTCGGCTATGCGGCAACCCACAGTGAACGTGTGGCATTTATGACAATATACCTGCTGGAGTCTTCGCATGAAGTGCATATAAGTTGAATAATAAGTGTGTGTGTGTGTGTGTGTGCGTACTGCCTAAACACAGATGTTTCCATAAAAAATTTCGTGTACGTCATTTGTGTTTTGTGCAACGCCTGATTAAATAAATAAGTGGACAAAGCGAACGCCGACATTGTTGTCGAAGGAGGAAGAGAAGAAAAAGGTTGAGAACGATCACGAGTATAGCGTCAAATGGAATAACTTATTGGGCAATTTATTATTAATGGTCGACGGGGTCTACTACAAACCATTGCAGAGAAATGAAATTCGTATTCGGTATTATGGACTCTTGGTCCTGGTCACATGTTAATCAATTTGTATGTTTCCGTTTTTTCAGATCGTCTACGTCAGATCAACAAGAACAAAAGGAGAAGACGTACACGGTTCCTCAATCCGCTGGGAAAGTCCACAAATAAAAATCAGAAATGTGAAGAGATCTTCTTCTTGATTGGCGGCGCGCAAGTGCAACTTGCTTTGCCTATCTCTTGTCTTTACATTGAACTTAGGTAAAAAATCGAAGAGCTGATTAGATGATAATGGCCAACAATGAAGCATAAACACGGTCGTGTCGTGATTCCGTTACAGTTACGTTAAAGAAACACGATAAACGTGAAAAAAAAAAAACGCCAAGGCACATAAACTCCTCCAAGCGATCGCAAATATTCATCTGAGAGAATCGCTTAACATATTTACCAGAGTCTTCTCAAAGCTCAGTTGATTAATTAAACTTAATTTAACCAGAATTAATAATTATTTTTGAACTGAGCAAAGAGCATCCAAGATTCATCTCATAATCATTACAATTTTTTATTTATTTTGTTATTAAAGATTATTTTAATGAACTTTTTTTCCTTTTTTTCTTTTTTTTTTTTTTTTGTGTAAAAATTTCATTTAATATCGCAATCATAATTATTTACTTAAGTAAAATTTGAAAAATGACTCAGCATTACTTAATTCCATTTTTAGTTTTTTTTTTTTTGTTTAATAAATGCACTTCAAGATAAGATTAGTTGAATAGCA
The DNA here is from genome assembly GCA_000688715.1 of Glossina pallidipes. NCBI lineage: Eukaryota > Metazoa > Arthropoda > Insecta > Diptera > Glossinidae > Glossina > Glossina pallidipes. The sequence continues at coordinate 1,239,244 of KK499773.1, read as the reverse complement.
ATTAGCAAGAATTTATTTCGATATAGTTCCCGTTTATTTTTATGAATTGCTGCGAAGGGCGCGAACAAGACGGAACGAATGCTTAATTAATTATTATTTCATTACTTGTTCTCTTCTTTTGTTCTTGTTGTTGTTGTTGTTGTTGTTATTACACTGTCCTCTTAAATATATGACTGCATTTATTTACAAATGTATTAATGTGTAAGCGTATTAGTGTCTAAGCGTCCAATTTTGAAACGGCTTAAGTCGCTTCGGGTCGGTTTAATGTGAGGAGTCTCTTTTGTGTGTGTGTGTGTGTGTGTGTGTGTGTGTGTGTGTGTGTGTGTGTGTGTGTGTGTGTGTGTGTGTGTGTGTGTGTGTGTTACGCTTTTTGAAATTCCGGGAATTTCAAAAATAAAAGACATTTTCTGCTTATTATTTAACGAGATATTTATACCCTACACAACTTGTGTGTACGGGGCATATTAACTTAATGCGGTCGTGTGTAACACGCAGAAGGGCTTAAGATGGGCGCATCTTTTCTTATAGCGATCGATTCATAATCATTATCTGAATTGATCTAAGAATGTCTGTCCGTCTCATGTGTGTTCATATCAATTTGTATTCAACCTACAGGTAGCAATTGATGAAATTTGTGTACAGTGATGTGTTTTCGCCCACGGACGAACGCTATTTTAAATGATTCGGATCGATGCACTTTTTCGACCACTTCCCATATAAAACGCCCTATTCCGGGAAATCGTTATATAGACAAAAATTGTAATTTTTAAAATTTTTCGCCGAAAATGGCTAAGAACTAATATATGTGCAGTTTAGATTAGTACGAAATCTTCGGATTGGCTGGAGCAATTTTTGAACCTCCTCCCCTATAACGCAAACTGAAGTTCATACGACAAAACGATGTAATTTTCAATGCTTCACGAATTTAACAAAAAAAAACTTATTTTACCAAATTTGCATCATCTCGGCCTATTTTTTGGATTCTACCCTAATAAGGATTTTCACGAAAATTGATCCTATGTAGAGGAGAAAAAAAATCGTAAATTTTAAGAAGTGGTGATGGAAATTGACCCATAATATTATAGTAATTTCATATAAAAATGAACTCCACAAATTTTGAACCATCTATGCCTAGATTTGGGTTCTGCCCTATGTAAGAATTAAATTTGTACTATATTACGTTGCGTTTTGAGGCCGCTTCCCCAGAACACTATGCACATGAAAAATATGCCTTTATATAGAAACAAGATATAATTTTTGTGTTGTGTGTGTGTAAGAAAAAGAATTGTATTAGATAATGTGGTGTAGAGTATTTGATAGTCGGCCTTGCCCGACTATGTGGTCTCACTTGTTTTGTATAAAGAATTATAAGATTTCATTTGCAAAAAAAAAAATTCTTCTTCTTTCTCATTGCATTAGAAGAAAAACTGACCGCAAGTTAAATGTAGTGGAGCCGTAGCTTTAATCGATTTAACCTGTTTGCTAATATCGACCTAGTTACTACAGACACATCGAAATCGACATCAAAATGCCTGACGATTGATACAAAATTTCGTATTGATCAAGAATTCTATAAGCCAATCAATCGGCTAATGAGTGCAGCCAGGGCAAAAAAAAAGGTCTGCTTAACAATTTGTTTGATGGGATAGAAAGTAATAGATTTATAATCTCTGAGGACGTTATTAAGCATGTACTTAAATATTAAAAGAGGACACCGAGTCATTCTTTCGACACATATTTAATTTAAGGGGCCCTCCGGCACACAATACGAATCTTAAAATAAAAACAAAATAAACTCACTTTAATAGTCCGCGGCCCACTATTAAATATACCATGCCACGCCAAAATTATTCATATAATGACTTATCAGAATAAGGCGTTGTATGAATAGCGTCCATATTTGGGTCAAAACATATCTGTGTACCAAATTTCATCAAAATATCTTTCAAAAATTGCGACCTGTAGATTGAAAAAAGGAATACAAGATGGACAGAGGGATAGACTCACAGGCAAGCTTACTTTGAATGGAGAAAGTCATTCTGATTCGATCGCTATAATAAGATGTTCATCATGGTATTTCAAGTTCCTGTGGATGTTGCGTATGTCCGTCATTTGTACGACAAGTGGTGCAGGGTATAAAAATCGCTTAATCACACGCGTAGAAGATTTGAAAAATGTATATATATTCATTGTCGTGTGATTGGCGTGAAAAGTTCAAATTTCGGTCAAAATAAAAAGACAATCATTTGTTAATAAATAATTTTTATACCCACCACCGAAGGATAGGTATACTCACACCCAAGAGGAATATATACATATTGTGGATCAGCATGAAATTCCGAATTGATTAACGCATGTCTGTCCATCTGCGTGGTGTGTTGTTGTTCCCACGTTTCTGATCGCAAAAATTAAGATATCGACATTAGAAGTTTTTGCGCGCAAGTTGGTATGGAAAAAGGGGCCAAATTGGTTACAGCAAAAGTCCGCAGTGAAGCGTGATATGATTGTAACTAAACTAAAATATATTTATTTGCAAATGCTCTTAATGTGCATTTGAATTGCGTCGCAAAAATTTAGCGATGATGAACTACACTCGTTATACATACAGAGTAAGTGCCATACGAAACTAGATTGTAATGAAATAACTTGACAAAATGTGACATACATACACACATTATAAAATTTTGTGAGGACGGACAGACATACATGCATCACATATACAATCGTCACACACAATTAACTGGTTAAATTAACAGAAACGTTTTCCAAAAAAAATAAAAAAAAAAATAAATAAATAAATATATTTTTGATGCGTTAAAGCAGAGCTGAAAATCAACACCGGACAGGTATTTATTTGATAACAGGCAGGCAGTCTTTTCGAAGCGTTTAGAAATTTCATAGCAAAATGTTTCTTTCCGATAATCAGCTTTGTGCAACAAAATATCCATAGAGTGAGTACTCTATTAAACAATAAAAAGAAGAGGAAGAAAAAGAAATTGAAAAATGTAATCCTATTATATTTATTCGTAATCTGTCTTCAACAATATTATTTTACAAGAGCGATAAAATTCATTGGAAAATTGTATGCGATATGTCACATAAATAACATGCGGGCCAGATTTATATACCAGATAGCGATGCAAGTTTATCGCTCAATGAATTCTTTATGCATTCTCCTAACTAATTTGATCTGGGGCGATATGTTAAATAAATCTGCATCCATGCAATAATTGTTTATACAGTGTTACCGATATCGTTGACGTCTTCAATGTATTGTTGTATGTAATGTTATTCTATATACTTTTATTGTACTTACTTTTTAGCGACTGCAATATTTTTCTTTCAAGAACACAAATTCTTCTTTCGTATCATATTTGATTTCAATTTCTTCATTATTTTCGATTATATTAAATTCGTTTTGTCAGCAATTTATTATACCCATCATCGAAGGATGGAGGGGTATAGTCATTTTGTCAAAACGTTTGCAACGCCCAGAAGGAAGAATGCTTCGGAGAACCGACAAAGTATACATACTTTTGATCAGGGTTAAATTCTAAATCGATTTGAGCATGTCCGTCCGTCTGTCCGTTTGAGTACTGCCTCTTGTAAACATTCTCCTGTCCGCAAAAATGAAGCTATCGACTTCAGAAACAATATTGGCAGAAATAGACGGAATCCTTGCATGCAGGTTAGTATTGAAAATGAGCCAAATCAGTCGAAATACACGCCCACAGCACCATGTAAACTGAGAACACCTCTGTTTTTCAAAGGGAATGAAGAATTGGTTTTTTGCTCATTACTCATAAACTATAGTAAGTAAATGTATAAAAATTTGAGCGCATATTCTATGGGCGATGCTGTAGCATTTGTGCACAAATATGGAATAAATTGACCACGCCTACCCAATATTATAGTGTATCAAAATTAAATTATTTTTTTAAAGCGCACAAACAAACTTCGAAAACCCCATAAAATATACAAATTCTTGGCCATTTTGAAATCTTGAATACACCTAAACTTGCCCGCCTGTACGTCTATCCGTCTGTCTGTTTACGCAACTTTGCAGTATTTGTTGTAAACATTCTTTCGCTAGCAAAAATGAAGACATCGCCTACAAATTTGTAAAGGAATTTGGAATTGACCTAAACTTTTCAAACGACACGCCTACAACGTTCTATACAATACCTATACGGCGAATGTTTTTGTTTTGAAAATCGAAAAAATCAGCTGCGCGCACTTCATATTATAGAACAGGAAAATGTTCTTCTACTCGTTTTGTCTTTTTTTGGGGTAAACGGTGATGGGTAAAAAAGATTCGGTCCCGACCGAATTTAATTTTCTTACTTGTTTTTTCTTTTTTTTTAAATGAGCAATCACTTAAGGGACGTCTCGCACAAAAATGAAGAAAGAGAGAAAGAGATAAGGGGCGGCTGCAGCCTGGATAGATGCGCATCCAAGCTGTAAATGTTATGCCTTTGTCGACTGACTCACTCACTACAACAGCTCACGATCAAGTATCGTTTACCGCACTGAGATCATAACTCAGAAACGTTGAGTAGATTTGTATATCTGTTCAGTATTTCTTCTTACAAGTCATAAAAGGAGTTCTTGCTTATTGTGGCATTGCGGACCTTCTTCCCATTCTTATATCAAATTTTGAAGAGTTCAGATTGTAATCGAGTTTTGTTCCCTATATAGTAAGGAGGTGGAGTGGCTTCATATTTAGCCATTCCTCCATCCAGTAACATATATGGGAGGTTTAAGTATTGCATCTTAAGTCCTTTGTGAGCAAAGAGTATAAACGTATTTTTCGAGCTCTCTGCCGCGTTATAAATGGAAGAGGCAACATTGTAGCGTAGCCGTATCCCCTTTTAACGTTGGGTATAAATAAACAAACATGAACAAGTGAAGTGGCAGGGATCGAAAAAATTAATAAAAGCCCTATACATATATATATATATACACTTTTTTTTTGGTTTTAAGGATTTTCTATATATTTTTTAAAATCCTTTCAGAATAATGGGTCTTCTAAGTGAAGGCAGTCCTTTGTCTTGGGAGGAAACAAAAGCTTTAGCCGAACACGTACGGGAGCATGGTGTTCAGCAGTTCATAAATCTTTATCATAGATTGAAGGATCGTCAAGGTGATGTACTCAAATGGGGCGATGAAGTTGAGTACATTATCGTAAAATTTGACGATCAGCAAAAGGTGGCTCGAGTCTCTCTAAAAGCAAGAGAACTATTGGCCGAACTTAATGAAAAGGAGCATGCCGATCCGACGGGTGTAAAGTCATTATGGCGTCCCGAATATGGCGCCTACATGATTGAGGGAACACCAGGCAAACCGTTTGGCGGTTTATTAGCTCACTTTAACGTAGTCGAGGCCAATATGCGTTATCGCCGTGAAGAAGTAACCGAACTGCTCGAGCCCGATGAATGTGTTATGTCTATTACGAATTTTCCACGTTTAGGTTGCAAACAATTCACGCATCCGATCTGCAATCCAAGCCCCGAAGATGTCTCGAGCGCCGCGCGATCCTTATACTTTCCCGATGAGGCTATTTACCCAGGTCATCCACGTTTTAAAACTCTAACGCGTAATATACGTATGCGACGCGGCGAAAAGGTTGCGATCAAATTAAAAGTCTATAAAGATGTAAATACCAAATTACCGGTGGAGGGCAGTCCTCCTAATGAACCGGATGTAGTCCTGCTCGATGCTATGGGTTTTGGCATGGGTTGCTGTTGTTTGCAATTAACATTCCAAGCATGCAATATAACGGAAGCTCGTACTCTGTACGATCAATTGGCACCATTATGTCCTATTATGCTCGCTCTTACTGCTGCCTCACCTATCTATCGCGGTTATCTCACAGAATCGGATTGCCGCTGGAACGTTATAAGTTCCTCAGTGGACTGTCGCACTCCAGAGGAGCGCGGTCTCAAGCCGTTGGAAGAGAACAAGTTTCGTATTGCCAAATCTCGATACGATTCCATCGATCTATATCTGTCTCCGGAAAGTGAAAAATACAATGATGTACCAGTTGTGTACGATGATAAAATTTATCAACGTCTACGTGACGGCGGTATAGATCATTTGTTGGCCCAACATGTGGCTCACCTTTTTATACGCGACACTGTGTCTCTGTTTAGCGAGAAAGTGCATCAAAACGATGAAGAGGATTCCGATCATTTCGAGAACATACAATCAACCAATTGGCAGACAATGCGCTTCAAACCGCCACCTCCGAATTCTTCGATTGGTTGGCGCGTAGAATTTAGGCCTTGCGAGGCACAAATCAGCGACTTCGAGAACGCTGCGTTCGTATGTTTCGTGGTATTGTTGACACGCGTCATATTATCGTATCAGCTAAATTTTCTGGTACCGATTAGTAAAGTGGATGAAAATATGCAAACCGCTCAAAAGCGAGATGCTTGCCGTACGGAGAGATTTTGGTTCCGCAAAAATATACGCAAAACTCCGAATCAATCGAACGGTTATACGATGAACGATGTTGATCCCAACGGCCTACACGTTACAAATGAAACCACAAACGGTGATGTTGACACCGACAAAGCGCACGCAATGGGCACAAATGGCTATGCAAATCGGCAAGAAACCGAGTTTGAATTAATGACTATAGGGGAGATTTTTAATGGCAAAGTAAGTGAACGCATTAAGTGCGATTTTATAGTGAGAGCATTTCATGAGAGGTTTCTCTTCTTTTTTTTTAGCCGGACACGTTTCCCGGTTTGGTGCCTTTGATACGTCGGTATTTACAATCAATGGAAGTGGACACCGACACTCACTGTACCATTGAACAATACTTAAGATTTATACAGAAACGAGCATCCGGCGATTTGTTTACAACAGCCACCTGGTTACGCGAACAAGTCCTTAATCATTCAGATTACAAGTAAGTTTCAACATTCGGCAACTGCTGAATGCCGTATATGTGCATGTATGTATGTATGTCTATTTGTACATTTTTACAGAAAAGATTCCTTGGTAAGCGATCTTATTAGCTACGATATTTTAAAGAAAATTGAACAAATACAACTGGGCAAAGTTAACGAGCCAACTTTGTTGGGACAATGCAATCGTACAAAGACAAAAGATGTTATACCGCCAGCCATACAAAAGCACTTAAATGGTTGTTGCGAAAGTAAATGACCAAATGAATTGCTTGCCGCCACAACTACAGCCGGTCACCACCGAACACAGTAACATTGCCACACAAAGACATAGCAAAAAAAAATATCAAGCGAAGCTGACAGAAAAAACAAAAAACCAAATTCCTAAGAGTTTATGCTTCTCGCTTAAATTACCAAAGGAAAAAATCAAACGTGTTACAATTGAAAGTCAAATATGGAAATGGCAAGTGTGCGGTGGAAGTTGCTTAAAAAGTATAAAGAGTGAACTGGAAGACCTGTTTTGCCATTTTTTTAGAACCATTAATGATATCGTCAGTCCTGCAAATGTTTATATGTCTATGAACTCTATTATATCTATTGTAAATGGTAAAGTCCCACTGCACTCGGAGGAGTAGAGCGAACAGCAGAGGTGGCCAGCTTAGAGTATTGCAAAAAATAAAAAATAACAAAAACAAAAAAAAAAAAGCAAAAAAAAAAAATGTATAAACTTTTGTGTGTGTTATTCTAATTATTTACTTTAAATGTAATCAAGTAAACGAGACAAAGAAGAAGAAGAAGAAGAATATTTGTAAAACAAAAGTAGCCGAATCATAGCACACAACATATTTATTTATCTTCAAAATATAAATAAACGATTATATATGAAATGATGATATGAATGATAAGAATTTCTATTGGATTACTCCGTAAATGCTAAGCAAGGAAAATTGATTCAATTTTTTCATGTCTCGTCTCGATTCAATGGTGCGTGCAATCAACCCTCTTAATTATAGCATTTAACTTTGCGTATATTGTTTTCTCCTTGTTTGTCTCAAATTCTCCTTAAAATTCTTCAGTTTTTTTTTAATAATACGGAAAATGGTAAATAAGATGCAAATGAAACTCAAAGAGTGCTCTAGTTTTATATATAGGAAAGGATTGTTAAACTAAGTTTAAATCTGCTCTTAAATTAATTAAATTTATACATATAAGATTATATAGACTATACACACACTACACACCACACACACACACACACACACACACACACACACACAATCACGAATGAAAATCATACATTTTAAATATACCTAAACACGAACTTTCACTGGCATAATAAACTATGATATGAAACAAATAAAAAGATCTGCTTCTAAAAGAGAAGCATATAAAAATAATGATGTTATTATTAAATTTTTCCGAACGAAAGCGAAACTTATAAATTCGCCGTACGGTTAGCGCTTAATTTAAAGTAACGGTGTGAAGATAAATTCGAAAATTAATTAGTAAAGACAACTACCATTTCCTTTCACGGAGTTCTATAAACACTCTAACAAGTCTGTGTTAAATATGCAGCAATAAAACTTTCATGATGATGAATAAAAGTAAAAAATTTACATTTTCTTGCAATAAAAAAAATAAATAAATAAATAAAATATTTTAATCAAATTAACTACAGAAATAAATAAATAAATATCTTCGCTTTAAATCCTACGAAATCAAAATTTTCATTTTTATTATTAATTAAAGCTGGCAGCTTAGCGATAAGCAAAATGTGCAAAGCTGAATCGTTAAGCAAAAGCAAATGCAGCAAGCGGTTTGAATTTTCGGTAAACTTTTTATAATAAAGAATGCACAGAGTGACTCACACAAGTTACGTTGATTAAGAAAATGTGAATTTTTTACTTTTTTTTTCTATTATTTAGTAAACGGTCTTCAACAATATACCGGCAATACCAAGCATCCTATTGGATAATTGAAAATATTGAACAACTAAAAGTATGCTTTAAAAATGCCGAATAGAAGAAATATAATTTTTATCAGCCCTGTGTATTCTGTAAATAACATTACGAACGTGCCGCTTTCTGTTAAATAACAGCACAAAGTGATGTCAAGTTTCATTATAATTTTTCTTTTATTTTCTCACAGCTGACTTTAGTGTTCTTCTTAACAGCCATGTGATTATCGGCTTTTTTTTTGATATCGTTGTTTTTTTTTTATATATATGTATATATATACATTATATATATGTAAGGCCCAGGTGGACGGCGTTATTAGATATATATATTCTTGATCAGTAACAAATTGTGAATCGATCTAAGGATGTTCCTCTCTCCGTTTGTGTAATGGCTGCGGGTATGCACTCTCTCGGTCTTAACTTTGGCAAACATACTGAAAGTTCCCGCAAGCAGGTTAGTATTGAAAATGTTCCATATCGGCCAAAGAACTCGTCCACATAAATAGAGAACATTTCCTAAGTTAAGAATAAGAAAAGTGGCTTTTTTTTTCTTTCTGCAGAATTGGCATTTAAAACGGAACATTGACATAATAGCGTAAGGTCGCCGTATCAGTTATTCACTCGATCCTTACCTCTTATTGGGGCTTTAAGGTGTCTATGACTGCCCCTAACACCCTATTCTCTTAAGGAGACGAGGATTTTAGGTTGCTCTCTACGATCAACTATTTAATTCGGAAAATATATGAAAGATATATTTTCTCCCTTGATCTGCAGTGAATGTAAAACGAGTCGTGTAGTTCACGAAGACACGTAATCATCGTCGCGAAAATGTTTCTCAAAATAAATGCTTCTCCCCCACTCTGTACTCTGTGCTCTGTACATTTAGTTTTCTCTGGTTTTTGGGCATAAAAATTTACTGCAAAAATGTTCAATTTCTTAATCGAATGCAACGAAATCGAAAATTACAACCGTCCACAAAGATTGTTGTATTTGCTATACTGAAACAGAGTTATTGGCACAACTAAAAAAATGTTTTCAATTAGTAAAAAATATATTCTATATTTTTATTTTCAAAAAGTCGACATTTTTATTTTTCGTATTTACGTTCAACTAATTTACAAACCTGAACATCATTTTAATATTTACTGTTATTATTTAAATTTAATAAGCTTATATTACATAGTTCCTTTAATATTTCCCTCTTATTACTTTGCTGTAAGACTTTCTCCATACAAATTTATTAATTCTAATTAAAAGACACTAAATATTGAACTGTCAAAAATAAAAAAAAAGTTTTATATAGGAAAGTATACACTTGTATATAAATCAACGGACTAACGGAACTAATGATATTTCCAAAAAGCATACTTTCCTCTTTTAGTTTAATTTTGTATTTATATATTTTTGCATATTATATTGTTTTCATTCAATTCTAAATTTAATTTCCCTACTCACAATTACAAATATTTTGTTTTTAATTTTGTAAAATTAAAAAATTAAAAGATATTCATAATGCATTTTATATACGTACGTAGTGATTAGGTTTCATTATATGCCATCTCTGATTTTTCGTAATTTTCTCATTTCTCTCATTCCCAAAAAATGGTTGATAATCTGTACTTTTAGGGATTTCTAGGATTTCATTATGATAACACATTGTTCGCATTACTACAGTAAAATTTCGTTTCTTTCGAGGATTTCTTTAATTATTTGGCATTACTAAAGTGTTATTTTTTTGAATTTTTCCAACGATGAAAAGTAAACCAAATTATATATGCTATTATATTATATATGCTGTTATTTTATTGTTGTTGTTGTGCTGTTATTGTATAACAGACACACAAAAATGAATTTTGAACATAACATTCGAAATGGCATTTTCGTTTAATGGCATAGGGCTGCCATTGTTGCTGCCATTTAACAGAAATTACGGCGTTTGTAATATTATTTAACAGAAAGTACGGCGTTCGTAATGTTATTTACAGAATTCTAGGATTTCTAGATTTCTAGGATTATGATAACACATCATATGCAACAAATTTAACATTAAATTTAACATTGCACTAAACATGAATTCGATGAAAGCGCTTGGCAACCATATTAACTATTGCATGCAGTTCAATACTCCTACTTGGTAACATTTATGCAGGTATTGCTGGCATTGTTTTTGTACAATTTTGCTGCTCTGAGAGAAGATTTCTTTGATTACTCGGCAATATTCGATCTCGTTTGTTATTGTAGAATTTTACTCAGAGAGGAGATTTCTTTCATTGTAACCATTTCAATCATTTTCCATTCGTTTTTTTTTAGTGTATTTCTGAATTTTGAACTGTAAAGAATGATGCACGCGAGGGAGGGCAATGCAATAATTGTAGCAACAAACAAATTTAATCGATTTTGCAAGAATTTCACTTTAAATAATGAACGAAAAAGAAGCAACAATTTTAAAAAAATTGCGTTCTCTTCCTTGCGTGAGTGAAGACAACTGTGCCTTAAATAATTGTTGTCTTTTTAAGTGAACAATAAACAAACAAAAAAACAACAAAAAACAAAATAAAAAAGTACCAACATATTTTACTAATATAAGAAAAGTAATATAAATTTAAGTGCTGAACTTTTTTAATTTATTACAATGTGTTTGTGTGCATTTAAAGAATGAAATAAGAAATACTTGAACGAAAAAGTAGAACTAAAGATTTTCGTCGGCTTTTATTTAATCAATTCAATTATTATCGCGTACATGTAAAATTGATAAATTGTGCAAACGAAAAAAAGGCACAATTTTGTATATATATATATATATATATAATGCCTATGTATATATATATACATATATACATATATATGTGTACATTATATTATCGTATTAAATGTATATTTCGGATGAACTGTAGCTGCATACCTATATAATATCTTCACCAAAGTCTACAATACGTTGATATACTAACTGCAGGCCGCTGAATTTGGTCTTTTTAGGTTGTGCGAGTGTTATTTTTCCTTCGTGAAGCATATTACATTCATTAGTGGCTATTGCCGTCATTGCATCGAACGATAAGCCGACAAGCATTAAATGCAACAACAATAACAGCAATAATAATGAAGCCGTGGTGAGTGACGCGTAATGTATATGTATAAGAGATTTTTCAACAGTTTTTTGTTGTGCTAAAGCCCAGATATATGTTCATTATTATCATAGTAAAAAAAAGCATATTTTATATTATCAACGGGGGCGTTATTTGGGGATATTTGGAGGAAATAAAAAAAAAAAAGTTAAAATTAAAGAAATCCTTTTACTTTTTCTTTTCCTTCTTTCGGCTCAATCACGTTGCTTTTCATATGGTTAATAGGGTTACCGAATTTATTACTTTTCGAAGTGCATTAATGCACTTTTAAAAACTTATTACGGGGTCCGCAGCATATTTTTGCTTTAGCTTTTTCTCCTAGAGAAACAAATTCTAAGACTAAATTGTTTAAAGTACTAATATCTGCGGCTATCGGCTTTATAGAGAACTCCGCCGCACTCGAGATTTAAATCCACGACCAATGAGTTGGCAGTCGAGATTTTTTGCCTATTCCGCCCCTCACGCGAACTTTCACCTTTTTTTTTATGGGCAAACAGTTCAAGTATATATGTATAAGTAATCATCTTTTCATATTAAGCGCATCTTACAATGCATCCATCGGTATGGACAAAGATTAATTGAATAAAAAAAAACTGCTATTAAGAAGAATAACTTATGCTAAGCAATTTTCTACAAATATATAAAAACGGAATTAAAAACAATTAGCGAGAGAATGCCGAAGTTTGTGTTGGAAGTGATTGGCAGAGTTTTTAGTCTCCTACCTACTTGGCGATTGCAAAGATTGTAAAGAGGAAATTGTTTGGTTTTGAATCTAGTACGGGGTACTAGAAAAACAAAGCTAGGTTTATAAGGAATAGATACATGGGCATAATGTCAATGTCGCGAAGTAATCATTAGGGGATAAAATGTTATTTTCCGAAAGTATGCGCCCGATATCATATGGAAAGGTAATTTTGACCGGGTGCTCATGTATTAAAAAAAAAAAAAAACATGACTACCCATGGGAAGTAAGAACTTTCTTAGGAAGCAAAATAATTTGTATACATGTATGTGTATAGGCGAACTCGTTAAATAACTAAATTTTGCCACCTCCCACGATCCCACGTCGCATTGCTTGAAGGCCCCTGCCCCTTTATTTATCTGTTAAAGTCGCAGTTGTTTAGAATTTTTTTTACGAGAACAGAATTGGTTTTATATTTTTTTTTACAACTCGATCAGTTCGAGACTTGGCATTAGCAAGCTCGGTTAACAGACGCGTCTGCATTTGTTAAAAAATTGACTATATCCCTGTATTCTAAAATGATGGACTTCAAATATTAGAACTTTTACTCGAGGACTTTCGGCTACATCTTAGGGTGTTTTCATGCGTGTTCAGGTCGAAACATATTTAAATTGAATCAAAAAATGTCTTGGTAATAGAAGGCGAACAACAACAACTATGTAACTAAGTCGGTAAGTGGTTTTTGGCTCGTACACTCCAAAGGGCGCTACTTACATGTATAAAAATATAATCTGAAATATATATGATATACGGATATTACAGATTTGACCCAAGCATAATCTATATATATATATGTATATAACTAGTTTAAGGTTAAGGTAAAGATGATTTCTTATAAATTCTTAGGTGGTGTCCGTTTCATTCCGAGCGATTTAATCTAATAGCGTGACGAGTCTTAAAGCTTTTTTAGTTCTATTTGCCGTCAATGAATCGAAATGAAAGAAAACTTGCAATCTTTTTTATACCTTTCTCTTTTTGCATTGCAATGGCAACCCTATCATTTTATATAACGCTGGTCTGAATGGTTGTTTTTTTGTTTTTTTTTGTTTTTTCGTTTTTGTGTATTTTTATGATGTTTTACAATTTCTTTCCAAGAACTTACTATACAAAGTTGTTTTGTTGCGTTTTATTGTTGTTGTTGTTGTGGTTCGTTTGTTTTTGTTTGTCATTTAGGTATTTGTTGCTGTGCGTATGACCCTGTCTTGTGACTTCTGATAGTTCTCGTTTCATGTTTACTATCATCATTTCAACGTAAAGCAGCGTCGTTTGGTATGCTAAGCGCATTATGCGCTTCACAATGATAATACACTGATACGCGTAATATGAAGGCTTATAAAAATGTGATAAATTTCGAATGTAAAATGCCATCGTCGAAGTAAATTTATTGTATTATTATGAAGAATTTTTTTTTCTTTCATTTATTTGTTTTTTTTATATCAAACTCATCATTATAAGTGATTTTTATGGTAACTATAGTAGATGGGTATATAGATATTTAAGGATGTCATTAAATCGGCTTAAGCTAAATACAAAGATTGTCTCTTTTTCATTAAAAGGGAAAAGAAAAAAACAAAACAAAATAAAAATTCAAGTTTTGCTGCTGTTCATGAATATGTATGCATGGGTTTGTTGTGTCGTCTAACTTTTATCAGTTGATAGGTGCGCTGTTTATCTGTCACCACACTAAAAGCATTTTAAATCTTACTTAAAAGCTTCTTAAGAGCATAGTAAGCCTTTTTTTTTTTTCTTTTATTATTATTATTGGCTAAACATCTTCTCGCTCGTCGGCGACCGCCTATCTCTACGCTCCTCAATGACCATCTTATACTTATAATACTTTATGGTTAATGAATACATAAATATTTATGCTTTTTTATTTTTAAAATTTGGGTTTCTTATCTAAAAAATATATGGTTTTTTTTTTTTTGTCTTCGTTTTTCAAGTTAATTTGCATAATAAAATTAATTGAAAGTTAGAAATTTAACTTAAAAAAAAAAAAAAAAAAAAAAAAAAAAAAAATTTTTT